>JAUJYS010001991.1:0-15827 GCA_033995665.1 Melogona broelemanni
GTATTTCTACACCTGCAAATAAAAGATTGTTACTTCGATATCATCTCCTGCGTTCGATCTCTTCTCAGCCTCCAAAGTGGTGACCCGGACAGTGAATTTCTTCACGCGTTTTCAATAATTCTTCAGAGGAATATCAGAAATCCGCAGGACCAGAATCCGTGAGTAACTAGACTAGCCCTAACCGACGTCCCATTGTGCACAAGACCTGTCTCATCATGTCCAACGAGGGAGATTCCACAACCAATTTGTCGGACAATACTTCCTCCAATTCGCCTAACACGGGATTACCATCTAATCTGGTGATTCTGGATTATGCGGATCCAGCAGTGATGTCAGCTTTCGACCAGCACATAGACGCACGCTTCAACTCGCTAGGCCTAGGTGCCTTGTTAAATGCCTTCCCTCGCCCCAACGCCGCTGGAGGGAGCGCCGCACCCCACGTGCATACGCCGCATCAGCAGGACCACTCCCGCGGTGCGATGCCTCCATTTCAGGAGAACGACCCTACCCACTGGTTCGCCATGTTTGACGAACACGTGGCCGCTCAGGGGATCACCGACCAACGCGCTCGCTATCGATTATTGTCTCAACTCACCCTAACGTCAGCAACGGCTGCAGGGGCTATACGCCACCTGCAATACGATTATTCCATCGCCAACGTGTACACGGTGGCACAAAATGCAATCTTGGCCGAATTTTCGCGCACCACGTGGTCCAGAACTCAGCAGATCATGAATTTCGGACCCATTGGCGATCGCAAGCCAACCACACTCTTCCGAGAATTGCAAGTGCTAGCAAAGAAAGATGTCGATCAGGGACTGGTTCGCACAGCTTTCTTTTTCGCCCTTCCAGAAGAAATTCGGGCTGCAGTGCTCACAGTGGGGGACGATTTGGAGCGAGCTGCCGCCATGGCCGATTTCATGCTTTCACATCTGGCTGACGCTCCAAACCGCAACCAGCGTTTTGATGTGAGTGCGGTGGACACAACCCGCCGCCCACCCCCGGCCGACCAACATCGGCAAGCGAGTCAGCCGACACGAACGGCGCCAGCAACGGACGTCCCAGTTTCTGCGGACCAATTCCAGCAAATAATGACAAGGTTAGATGCCATGGAGCGACGTGGACGCCCAAACCGCCGACGTGGAAACCGCCCAGCGTCCCAGCGCACCTCCAATGATCAACCGGCCGATTCCGATCTTTGTTTTTTCCACTGGAAATATCAAGGGGCAGCCAGGAGCTGTGAAATGGCTAAAAATGGCCAACCGTGTCGTTTGGCCGCCACATTTTCACGGATTCCGGTTGCGGCCATCTCTACAATGGACGCCAGCTGTCGAGTCTTCCTACCAGACTTGACCACCGGAGTAGACTATTTGATCGATCCAGGGTCAGTGGCATCACTGATCCCTCGCACAGCCATGGACATTTTAAACCCGGCTCAAGTCGGAGTCACGCCGAGCGGAGACGTCATCGCCACCTACGGCACCAAGACATTTTCCATTGATCTTGGCGTGGGACCACCCAAAATGTGGAAATTCGTAATCGCTAATATTGGCCACCCCATTGTTGGGGCGGATTTTCTCTTTTATTTTGATTTATTAGTAGATACCCGCCGTTGCCGCATCACTCACGCCATCACAGGTGAATCATCACCTCCCGGAACAACCACGGGGATAAAAGCGCCATCGATCTGTGCAATTGACCAGCAGCTGCGCGACGTGGTCAAGGATTTCCCCTCGATCACCACGCCCCGTCTACGCCCTCCAGCAGAGGCAAAGCACAGCACGGTACATTTCATCGAAACGACAGGCCCCCCCTGTTACAGCCGCCCCCGCCGCCTACACCCCGACAAGTTCAGCGCGGCGAAGCAACAAATGATGGAGCTCATCGACCAGGGTCTGGCTCGGCCATCGGCCAGCAACTACGCCTCACCGATCCACCTGGTTCCCACGACGGGGGGCGGGTGGCGCATGTGCGGCGATTACACCCGACTCAACGCCGTCACCAAACCAGACCGGTACCCCGTTCCTCACATCAGGGATGTGACCACAGGTTTGGCAGGGTGCACCATTTTCAGCACTATCGACCTCACGAAGGCTTATTACCAAATTCCGATGGCCGAGCAGGATGCCTCGAAAACAGCTGTGACCACCCCCTTCGGACTCTTCGAGTTCATGGTCATGCCCTTCGGCCTCCGCAACGCCGGACAAACCTTTCAACGATTTATAGACGAGGTTCTCCGAGGGCTCCCTTTCGTCACAGCGTACTTGGACGATATTTTAGTGGCATCATCATCTAAGGACGAGCACCGTGACCATCTCAGACAGCTCTTCACGCGCTTGGCCGCATACGGTCTGATTATAAATGTGGAGAAAAGCACGATCGGAGAACCCTCAGTGCGCTTTCTGGGTTATCAGGTCTCCGCTGATGGCATCTCTCCCCCAGCTTCGAATGTCGAGACCATCATCAATTACCCGCCACCAGAGACGATCCTTGAATTACGTCGGTTCCTTGCTCTCATAAACTTTTACCGTCCATTTCTTCCTTTAGCCGCGGCCCAGCAGGCCCCTTTACACGACTTGTTAAAGGGCAGCAAGAAGAACGACACTCGCCCAGTGCCTTGGGATGACCATCTTCGGGCCACCTTCGCTGCAGTCCGCACATCTCTCGTAGAAGCCTGCCAACTATCATATCCGATTCCAGACTACGAACTTGGTTTATTCGTGGACGCTTCGGACACGGCCATAGGAGCAGCAGTGCACCAACGATTGAGAGCAGGACATCCTTGGCTTCCTATCGCCTTCACATCAAAAAAACTGGCGCCTGCCCAAGAGAAGTACAGCGCCTTTGATCGCGAGTTATTGGCAGCGCATACGGGGGTGATCCAATTCCGACACCTACTGGAAGGACGACAATTCACGATCTACACAGATCACAAACCGTTGACTTTTGCCCTCACAAGTGCGAACGACGACCGATCACCCCGCCAGCGCCGTCACCTAGACAAAATTGCCCAATACACCTCCGACATCCGCCACATCGCCGGAGCAGACAACGTGGTGGCGGACGCATTGTCCAGAATCGTCGTCCCGGGAACTTCCACACTGGCGGTCGCCGCTATTGAGTTCCCACAAACACTGACATCAGTTGCGATCGCCGAGGCTCAACAGGCAGATCCAGAACTAGCGCAGTTGTTGGCAGATACTGCGCCTCGCGGTCTCACACTCACACCCTCACCCATCTCTAATTCCGTTCTTGTTCTTTACAGAGATGAATCCACCTTCCCACCACGTCCATACTTGCCGGAACCCTTACGCAAAGAGGCATTCAACAACCTGCATAATTTGGCACACCCGGGGGTGGACAAGACCCGCACACTCGTCACGCAGAGATACGTCTGGCCGTCCATCAACACGGACTGCGCCAACTGGGCACGATCCTGCATACCGTGCCAGCGATCAAAGACCCACCGATACACCAGAGCGGAGTGGCAAGCCTTCGCTCCCTCGGACAGGTTCGACCACCTCCACCTCGACCTCATCGGCCCACTGCCAAGCTCTAGAGGAAATCTGTACTGTCTCACTATAGTGGATCGGTTCACGCGGTTCCCGGCCGCGTTTCCCATACCGGATGCCACAGCTCTCACCACAGCCCGCAAATTCGTGGAAGAGTGGGTGCCGCTATTTGGATGCCCCTTGCGCATTACCACGGATCAAGGCACCAATTTCGAGGCTAGCCTATTCCGTGAACTAGCTGCTCTTCTGGGAATACACCGTTGCCGCACAACGAGCTACCACCCACAAGCGAACGGTCTGGTGGAAACCTTCCACCGGCCCCTCAAGGCCGCCATCATGGCGCACGCTACAGCAGACTGGGTGGGAGCATTGCCGGCCATCTTGCTCGGATTCCGAGCGACGTTGAAAGAGGACCTAGGTGCCACACCCGCGGAGATGGTGTTCGGCGCCCCGGTGCGCCTCCCAGGAGAATTTTTTACACCTTCTCCTCCAACGCCACGCCATGAATTCCTGGAACGCTTTCGTATGCACATGCGAAACCTGGCCCCTGTTCCGATGAGCGCACACTCCCGCCAGGCGGTTTTTGTACACAAAGAACTGCTACGATCGTCTCACGTCTTCATGTCACACGACGCTCAACGCCCGGCACTGCAACCACAGTGGGACGGGCCCTTCCAGGTAGTACGCCGAACACCAAAAGTGTTCACGATCATGCAAAAGGACAAACTCAAAGTGGTATCCATAGACCGTCTGAAACCGGCGTTCCTTCAAAACGCCGATCCTCCAGCTCCACCTTCCGTCCAGCAACAGCCGCTTCCACCGGACACACCTGCCAGTGCACCGTGATTACGACTGGGGGGAGTACTGAGGCAAGGGCTACGCCCACCATTGCTCACCTGGAACGGAAGTATCGGTTCCCTCAAAAGAGAACAATCGCCCAAGAGTTTCCCGTACAAAACCTTACCTTCCTGTATTGTTCTCATTCTGTTTCTTGACTCTCGTAGTACTGGTCATAACTTGTATCCGCGCTGTATTCCTACACCTGCAAATAAAGATTAAGTACCACGTATATCTCCTGCGTTCGATCTCTTCTTGGCCTCCAAAGTATAATGGTCAGGATGTTCGACTACCATGCCCATGATTGTGTGCTCAATTCCCGAACGAAACTGCCGAAATTTTTCTGGAGAGAGAAATTTTTACATACGCTTTCCTTCGAAATGAAAGTTTATATGTACCAACCAAACCTTTAAATGGCGCATAAAAAATATCATATATATTCGTCGATTTACTATCGCCACCAGAGGAGAGGGTATTAAAACATTTGTAGACAGCTCAACGGATTAAAATGTACACATTTTGTAAGAGAAAACAAACACCTATTCTCGTACCGTTACGCCTTTAGTCATCTGTGAGAGCACAAATTATCATTTTCTAATAACTGAGTGTCTGCAGAACAGGTCACAGGAGGTCAGAAAAGAGGGGTTGAGAATATCGTCTACCCACACAAATTATATCCACCCCCCTTCCTCCTCCCGCAGCCCTAATGGCGTATTAATACTCCCCGCCAGAAGATACCAAGCTATATAATTTACTTGTTAAACCAGTTGTTCGCGAAACATTTATTTTTTATTTATTTTTATTTCCATCCCTGCTTGCGGCCGCCCATATATAAAAAACACACACAGGTGCTTAAATTCCGCAAACCGTCAGACCAATTTTATTGTCGTTACTTGCGGACGTTTTATATCGAGGTTCGTCCATAAACGTTCGGGAGAAAACGCCTCCGACAAAAATTCCGTCGAAAATTTCAGACACAACATGAAAAGAAAAAAATTAAAGAAATTGGTAATTTCAAGCTATTTGTACACGCTTTTTAGTGTGTATTCCATTCTAAGCGAGCTAATTAGTGTTCACTTGATCGGTTGATGGACCATGTGGGTGTTGTACAATTAAGATAGATGCAGAATTAACTGAGGAAATGGTCTATACCTGACAGAATAAATTTGTCTAACTATCGGACTTTATAACAATAATTTTATTTAATCGGTTTTTCTTAGTACGTTAGTTTTCTTAGTCGTCGAAGCTCAGTGGTAGAGCATCCACCTGTGGTGCGGCGATCCCGGGTTCGATTCCCGACTCGGGCTTTCATTATGGAATACCGAGGCACTTGAGGGCTATTAGAGGGGTACAACATATCCTGTTGTGATATTCTCTTAAGTGGGGACAATCATTGATTCGCGATAAAAAAATGGCACATTCGAAATCATCATCGAAATCACCTCAGGGACATTAGTAGAGTATCCGCCCGAAAGTCTGAGTTCGGAACTCTGTACAGATAGAAATTAATTTTTCATGAAAATGAAATAATCGTTCGCCCATCGGCAGTTCGACTGTTTTGTTCACGTGAACTTCGAGCGCGCAGGTGATAACCTTATAAAACTGTTATTTCTCAGCATGCAATAAATATTGAGTGCCTATCCTAAAATTAGCCGGGTTAATATAAAATCGGTGACCGTTTTATTTTTGATGGAACGTCCACAGCCCATTTTAAAAGGGGGTAAAAAGGCTAAAGAATTTTACTTAACTGTGATGGTTTATGAAAGAACGCAGCCTTATAATGTTTCTATCGTCGAATTCTCAAATCTCAACTTCGACCATCTAATGGGCCACTCTGTTTATGTTTGAGTGTGTGTCATCTATCGGGTAATTCTGGGAAACGCCATTAGCTGGGTCTCTCGTATAATGAGCTATTTGCTACAAGCCATTCACTCTTTGTTAAGAGGTCCACCAGTGCTTTAGTGCTAGTAAATTCGCCTAGCTTTGACTAAATTTGGGAAAACGAAGGACTGCATCCCCAGGAAAAAAGGAACCTGTCCCCGTTCCAGTTCCTACAGAGATTAAAAGAAACCCGGCTGTTCCAAGTTCTTTTTAAAAGGAAATCTGAAACTTTTCCGCTTCCGCTGGTGGTGCAAAATGAACATTTGGACAAAATGAACAAAAGGACATATGCCGATTATCGGACACAGATTAAAGTTGAAGGAGCATATAAAATTATTATCTTTATGGTCAAGATACAACATTTTTATTTCAGATTGACAGATCAAAATCTTTAGCAATTAATGTTTGATGAAAATTGTATTTCCTACTGTATTAATTCTGTACAACTTTGGAAAATTGTATTCCTAAAAAATTGAAATTCATGGTAAAAGAAACCCTGCGCACAGAAAAGGAACCTCCGTTCAAGTTCTTAAAAAAGTAAACTAAACAGTTACTAAGGTTCCTTCCTAGGAATAGGACCCTAGACGTTCCTAATTTCCTCAAAAAAGGAGCCAGTTCCCAGTAACGGAACATTTCCGTTCCCTTCCTACTTTTAACGCGTACCAATACCCGATTTCTCGTATGCACGGTTTTAATTGGCCATTTGACCCTCGTCATGGGCCCTTGCCCGGGCTGCTTAAGGGCACACTAAGTGAATTGTAATGTCGTCGTTATGGCGCGATAGAAGCGCCTACCGTTCATTTTTTGGGAAGGGGAAGAGAATGCGACATTGGCTTAGCGAAAAGTGAAGTTTCCCGCGCTCCTCGACAGCGCTCCCTTTCTACAGTCGGACTGGTTTTTGGTGGGAGAGAGCGCGGTGTGTGGGCGCCACGGAACTGTTACTTGTCGTGCAGGAGGACGGAGGACAGGGCTACGCGTGGGCAGGTAGGTTGGAGGGGTGGTGGAGGGAAGGAGATTCTACACGTGAACCTCGTTGTCGGGGCGACAAGGTTGTAGCTGCACTGTAAGTCATAAGTATGCGAACCCTCTCCGCCGTAGCTCCACAAGTCAGCTAAAAATGACCAGATTGTTATGAATTTTTCTATCACAAATATGGAGTAAATATATGAGAACCTTTGCAGTCTTTTCGCATCATAACTTTTATTTTATGCAAAAATTTGATCGCAATTTTTTTATAAATATGACTCACGAAGTAGGTAGGCTCGACCAACCCGAAGGACTCACGATTATTTGCATAAATATAAAGATCGCCAATTTATCATCACCAATCTCGCAATCACAATTTTGTCATCCTCTGTAAACGACATTGTTTACGACAGAGATCAGACGATGCAGTGCGCGCCAGTTGCTCAAACGCAGCGCCACCTCTAATATGCAAAATTCGTAGCAAGAAATTTGAAATACAAAAAACTTTAAAGATCAATCATACTGTAATATATTTGTGCCAAATTTTAAAACAAGCCGGTCATTTTTAGCAGAGTTACGGCGGAAGAATTTGTATACTTACGACTCACGCTGTAGAGCCGGGCAGCATTCCGTGTTTTTTTTTTGCGCACGCCTGCCAATTACACACAGATTTTCAACCCCCTATTTCCAGGTGTTGTAAAAAATACAGCACACACGACCCAGACGAGAGTTCCCGTATCGCGGCGTTTTTTGTCACCGTCTGAGCTGCGAGCACGCGTTTATATAACCGTATATATCCAAGGAAAAGGAGTGATTTTTTTCGTCTTCTATCGTTCTTGAAACGGCGGAAGCGAATTTACGATTTTCCATTGTCTCAAGACGCGAATGCGCGCGCGCGCCCAATTTGGGCTAGGAGAGTTCAAAGTGAAGAATCTGGTGGCGGCTGGTGAGGATCTTCCTCGATGGGAGCCGGTCTATGGCTCGTGTGGCGGCACGAATTGATGATTCATCCCCGGTTCAATTCCCGGCGCAGACTCTCGTTTATTCGATCCTGGGGTACTGGTAAAAATGTGTCCATTAAAAATTGATATTGCGATACGAGAGGTACAGAATTTCCTGCAGTGATATTCGATACAGTGATTAGGGATGAAAATTAAAAAGATGGTCGCCGCAAATGGAAATGACTAACACGTTTGTAATGTCATGTTTTGTATTTTTTCACTATATGACAATGACAAAACAGAACAAAGCAATATGCGATTTATCAAAGCACAATTTGTCAAAGCCTTTGTTTGCCCGTTTGTCAGTAACTTGGTCAAAAGCTTTCTCGAACTGACTCCGACTCAGCAGAGTTACTGCACTTTTGTTTTTTGTAATCTTAATTTTAATTAAAAACCCAGAACCACTGGATTGCATTTCAAACCTTAATGATCAGAGATTGACAATCGGGGGATAAGATGGTTAGAATATGTTAACCATTGTACCGTACTTTAATTAGCGAATCGGCCCAATTTGCAATTTGTTAGTTGCTGTTAGCTGCTGCCTGTTGTTTATGTCTTTATATATTTTTGGAATTTCCCTGCGTCAAAGCATTCAGCTAAGAACAATATAATATTGCATTTGACAAATGCCCGCGCGACCGCAATGCCAACTGGCGACATTGAGCGCCAACTGACTTTGATCACGAATATGATTATCATGGATGTGGTTTTTAAATGAAAGATTCCGACAAGGAAAAAAATATATAATCTTTCCATATTTACTTTTCCGTAAACAATTTTTGCGGTGGAGCGCGCCCACCCCGAGGCCACAATGACGAGCCGCCAATGTATTGTTCTTCGAGTGGCCCGCAGAACCCCGCCAACAAAGCGAAACAATCTGGCCTACAATGTCTCTCCAGCAATCGGGGGCAGCACGACACGGTCAAAGTCATTGGGATAGGCGAGAGATTATGGCCAATTGGGGCGGGCTGATTGGTGATGGGAGTGGAAGTGCCACGGAAATGACCGCCACTGGCTTTGGCCGACATAAAATGGAAGCGGATTCCTCATCTTCTAGTTTTTATGCCTGTTGAATATGCAACCATTGGTGTCACCAACGGGGAAAAAAAGTTTGCATGCAGGCATTGGCGATGTCCCGTGTTCTCACTCGAGCGATTCGGATACGTGGGCGCGTCTTGGCATTGAGGGCGAATTAATTATATTTAACTGGGGAAAAGAAAATCGCTAAAAATCGCGACCTATATCAATTCGGATTGGATAATCCTTTGCTAACGGCAATAATGCATAATTCTTTGCAATTGCGCTAATTTGAAGTTTACGTCATGGGCGACGCTGGTTTAGCCATTTGCACATATTTCTTTAAAATAAAATGAAAATAAATACCGGTTATTCGATAACGAAAATGCGAATAAAAATACATCATTTTTATTTGCAATTTTGTCTTCAGATAATGATGTGTGTATATATATATTTATTCGAATTTTTGTTATCGAATCAGTTCATTTGGCGATTTTCATCGTTCATGATTTTTTCTGGCAACTTTGTTGTTCTTAAAAGTTGAAACATGTACTGCCAACCATGGTATATCTTCAAGAAACAAGTTTTGAGTATTACATTTGTGCTCCTCGTATCATGATTGTGGCCTTGTGGTAGCAGTTTAAAGGGGAATAAGAATAAAAATAATAACTACTTCTTGTATTCTGACGTAATTATGAATGATATACGAAACTTTGGTGTGGAATTGCAATATGTTTAACTAATTATGAATAACTCTGTAGTGTATTATCTATTATTATTGAAATCTATACTATGTGTGCGTATTGGCTTGAAGGATGTTCACTTTTATCTGTATCTTCCCCCCTCCCTTTATCTACCAAATTGGGAGACTGTTGCGTGGTTTATTTTCATTTATCTATGAATTGCGTGTTAACGATTTATTTTATTTACCACTTTAAGCTCCTGACCAACTGGCTCTTGTAGACGAAAACAGGAGTCATGAGCATTTTTGCTGCATTTGTTTGCATTCTTGTTAATTTAAAAATTAAAAACAATTATATTGTATATTGTAATTGCAAGTAGTTTTAACATAGATTTTTTTGGGAACGTGTTAGGGGGGGATTTAGTGGTGAGTTGTCGACTTGGCGTTGCTCAGGATCTTGTCAAAAATAGGCGATATAATTTAACCTGAGCTTTAAATATTCCACCGCATACTGAGTTTATATTTTATGTTACAAGTTTTTTGCAGAAATATTCGGGTCTCTTCGAAAGATGTTCTAAGATAATAAACACGATACTTGTAACATGGTAAACATGGTAATTACAAGTAAAATTGATAAATACAAACAGTAAACATCGTAGTTACAAGTGCATTGTGTAATGTGACGCAATGTACGAGCGTAAGTTGCCAACAGCTCGTTCAATTGTATATGGCGTTCATTTAACGCCATTATTTTAATTGAGCTTGAATAACAAACCCAAGATGATTTATTGTTATTCTCCAGATATTATTCTACCGTAACTGACAACAAGCTATGGCGTAATTTGGCAGAGCTGGCTCAATTTTAAATTGACAACATTTAATTAGAACCATAATTTTTAACGCTTGAATAACAAATCCAGGATAATTTATTGTTATTCTCCAGATATTATTCTACTGCAACTGCCAAAGATCATGCGTAATTTGGCAGCACTACCGTCAACAACTTGCATATATGTACTGGGAAAAGGAAGTATGCATTTAATTGTGTTTGTGCCAAACCCAGGATGACTTATTATTATCCATATATTATTCTACTGTAACTGATAACAGGCCACGCGTAATTTGGCAGCACTACAGTCAACAACTTGCATGTTTTGGAAAAGGAAGCATGGATTTATTTGCGTTTGTGCCGTAGGGTGACCGCCAAACTCTAGAGAAAGTAAACAAATGACGTGGTGGTACATTTTTCAACATCTCTGAATATATATTTTGTGAGGGTCACCTTCGCATTGCATTTGTCCGCTTGAAAAATTTGGAAACTCGTTTTTAATAAACTGGTTTTTCCTACATTTCGCAATATCACCACGGAAAAGTAAAAATGTGTATTTCCTTGTAATTTTGGCTTTAGAATAAATAATAATATGTTTCCTCAACTTCTAACATTTGACCATGTCTTGGCTATTCGAATAGAGCATTGCGTCACATCAACAGTGTATGTCTGAGTTGCATGTGACAGCTCATGAAGGCATTTTGAACTTTGTGATTTTCTCTTCAAGCACTGTATGAAGACCAAATCATCGACCTATAAAAATGAAAGTCTATTTGTCGGTAACTGTGCTATCGAAATACATAGGTTTAAAAAAAAACACATTTGCGTCTAATAGCAACAATTTGTCAACAAAAAATTGACCAAACTTTTATTAATATGCCTCATTCAAAGATAGAAATTAAGCTCCGGTTGAAACGAATTTTTTATATCCCCGAACACTGAATGGGAGATCCAAATCAATGAATCACGGAATCAATCCCGTTAAATCGCATAATTTATGCAGCGAATGATGATATCGGATTTCAGTGTTCTTTTTTAGAGTATGTAAACGAGAGACCTTGGTGGCAATATCTCTGACGCGATATGCTTACAATAGTTTTGCGTGGGTTAGATAGTCGTGGGAAGTTTGGTTTAATTTTTTTTTCTCGAATGATAGCTGCCTGGTAATGGGCTAAATGTGCACTGCACCGCATGAAAAGTCGTTGATGAATTTTTGACGAATTTTCCAAAATCCGTTGTTTTTTTGGAATGAAATCAAAGCGTTCGAAAAAAGATGAATCTTTTCAAAGCATCCGACAAAGGATTCGCTTTTTTTCAAAGCGTACGACATAAAAATAATTTTATCAAAGCGTACGACATAAAAATAATTTTATCAAAGCGTACGACATAAAAATAATTATATCAAACCGTTCGACATGAATAGGAAATAATTTCGTTAAAGCGTTCGACGATGAATTCATTTTTCAACGAATTGTTCAAGACAATTTTGTTTTTGAAAATGAACTGATACTTGGCTTCGCCAGTCACGTTGGTGGAAAGGGTCTCGCGAGTACGAAACCATCCCAACAAACAATTTGTAAAGAACCGATTCGACTCACCTGCGGTAACGGGTGTTTCTTGACGAAATCCTTGGGCGTGAGATTCTCCTTGGCCCACAGGCGAAAGGAATTGTGTGAGTGACGCGATCCGCCAGAGTCCGTCATTCTCGACGATTGATGACGACACCGATGATGAGGATGAGGATATACCTTTCCAAACTTCCGACAATTTGAATCGGTTGTCGAAGCGAGGGTAAACACGCACACCTAATCAGCAACAGTACATCGTAATCCTCTAAGAATTCATATCCGCGTTCCTTTAGACCCAATGACAAACCTGTCCTAGTCAAATGTAGCTGATTTAATTGAAGAATAATTCTTGACCATAAAGATTGATGACGATGATCAAATGTAGCACACTCACACACACAAAATAATAATCCTTTCAAAGAACAAAAAAATATTTTCGTGAAAGAGTCGAATTACTTGCAGAATTTAAAGTCACACAAAAAAACCGCCGCTCGATTTTTTATTGTAGAGTTTCACATTTAAATTCGCGATCGTTGAAAAAATCCACAATTTGTCGATCGAAACACTAGATCCTGTTTAAAACTATCGATGTTGAAAACAAACGCGTTTGAACACGTGTAACATGTATCGACGAAAGATAATTCGCATCATTTCGAACCGCGCACAAAATCCTGTTCATCTCGTTCACATCGCATCAAAATCTGATCGTCCATCAATTGAAAATCACAAACATCCTGTATACGAAATGGACAGATATTATTCCCTGTATAGGCGTAGGACGGCGAAACCAGTACCACGGTACGACCGGAGATGCTAAGTTGATGGAAGGCGGGAAAAAAGGCCTTGTAGGTAGAGTCATCAAAGCTCTCCCGTTAAACGTCTGACGTAACCGTCGTTCTCTAAGCGCACGACAACGGGGTATTTTTTTTCTTCTTTCTGCTTCTCGTTCTTACTTCTAACTGACGGAGCGCGCTACAGAAACTCGCTTCGCCCAGTAAGACAGCACGCATCAAAAGCTCATCACCATAATTAATTTTTTTTCCGGCGAAAAGAAAAAACAACTATTACGTCGTCGGACAAAAATGCGCGCACGCGCGCTGGTTCTGAACGCTCTCGGCCAATGGGAGACGTCCGCTCGCACGTGGGTCGATGACGTCAGAGTCGGGTTTTCTGACGTTCTGCGCGGCACGCCGCCGCTACAGGCGATGAACTCGGGCCAAGGTGACGAGTGGTTGGGAAGCGTCGGGGTCGAGATCGTTTTTCCGGAGATGCAATTATCATTTTTTTTTCTTTCTTTCTTCTCCGCTGGTTGTTTTCTAATGGAGATCTCTGGCGCGGGTTAAAAGAACCTATTTTTGATGATGCGCGATGGCGACGATGGGAGGGATTCGAACAGGAGAAGAACGGTTCACCTTGAAGGATTTTTTCTTTTTTTGCGTCGTTTACAAAGTTGTTGGGGTTCTGGTTAGCTCCTGGATGTGGCCGCTTGCTTTTGGACAGCACTGTCTCTTGGAACACCAAGTTGGAAATCCGATGTTTTGCACATCCGGTGATTGAAGCCAATCCACGGAAAATCGAGAAGTGTCACGGCAGGAATCAGTCCACTGCACAAGTTGGTTCTTGATCAGCTGACTGAAGAGTTTATCCGATGAACCACTTTTTTAGTTCTGGAGAAAATGGATCCTGAAAATGAAGACCAAAATGAGAAATTATTTAGTCAGTTTTGTCAAAAAATGGTATTAGACAAGTATTGTGGTTGTCTTGTTGTGTGTTAAGTGCACAAAAAAATCAGATAATTGTTTTTAAAAAACTTTCTATTAATATGACTTGCGTGTTAATTGTATGTTTGAACCACTTTGCGGCTCTTTTAAATGTACTCAATCTCGCGGTACATTTTGTGGTTTTAAACTTTTCATGACGTTGGAAGAATTCTGGAATGATCTAGAAATTATTGTGTCGAATTTAGAAACCAAAGATATAAGATATGGAGATATAAATATATTCTCCATTTACGCGCTTTTTACGTGCACTTTTATTCCATGGGTGTAAATTTTAGACTTTCACTTGGAGTTTTCGTCAAATGAGTGTCTATTATAGATTTTTCTGTCAACATCTTCAAAATGAAAGTTTGTTTTCCCCGAAAAACTAAGTTTTTTGCCATTACTTGTTGAAACATTTAATTCAATGACGTTAGGGTCTGACGGTTTTCAACGAAAAGTATAAACATAAATTTATACCAAAACCTTAAAAAAATCGTATTATAAAATAAATTATAAAATACGGAATAAAAATAAAAAATTAAAAAAACTCTCCAAAAAATTAAAATAAATAGAAAACGCATAACACGAAGTCAGGCTTTTGAAGTCTTTGATCATGTAACATATTTTTTTCCTTAGAAAAACGCTATATTTCCAATTGCTCACGTGGTGCAATAACGGAAGATGTCATAACGCTTCTCGTGTCGAACGGCATTGAATCGTTTGGCTAACGAACCGTAAATCGATATCAAGAAGCGTGACATCGTCCACACGACCGCAGAGCAACCGTATCCACGCTTAAAAAAAACCGCACGTGTGTCCCGGCTCCCAAAACCGTCCTCGTTAGGCCGTCATCGGAGCGCTCCTCGGCGGCATGCCAGGTCGAGCGACTCCCGAACCGTCAATTAAGAAGCGAAACACGCCGTGGCTTCTCCGTAAACGCAATCCTCGCGCGCTTCTCTCTACCACCCACCTCCACCAGAAACTCGCCGTGACTTCACGTACCAAGCACAAGACGCGCGGTGATGCGCGTTCTCTCTCGACCGACGATGATTCTACTGAATCTCGTTCGTTCATTGGCTCACCGTACCCGGGACGTGCTTCACCACGCGGGGTGGCGATCAGTGACGTAACACGTGTTCTCTTACGGGATCACCTCCCTTGACAATATCACGAGAACAACAAAAAACAACGGCGTAATTCTACGTCAAAATATCGATCGGTAAATTGACGGCAGTTATAACGCGCGATTGTCTACTGGTTCGACAACTAGATTGTTTCTTTGGTCGCGTTGGTAAATAAATACACCGAGTGACTGATCAACCTTCCACCGAGAAAAAAATGGTAACGAGGTAGTCTACCAACCAATAAAATCGATCACGATCGAACAGAATAACTGTATCACGATTGTATCTGAAGGCACGTTATGACTGTTGCGTATTTCCTATGGTGTGGGTCTTCCAATAGCGAATGGCATGCACGCGCCTATTGGACGCTGTGGTAGCGCAAAACTTGACACTCGCGGGGACTTGATCAACCACGTCCTATCCCATGGCGAACAACTTTCCGACTGAACCGAACCGACAGGTAAACCAGTAGGCGAGACTTGGAAAAGAAACGAGCGAGTCTCTCTGCCAATGAGTAGTATGTTCACGTAGAGGTAGCCGGACAGGTATATGTACTCTGGGGACCCGCTTGTTCTTTTTTTTTTTTTTTTTAAAGTCACCGTAGCGCCTAGTGCACCACAGGACTACTGCACCCTCGTGTCTCTATGGAG
>JAUJYS010001992.1:0-15825 GCA_033995665.1 Melogona broelemanni
CTGCGCCGGGAATCGAACCCGGGACCGTTGGTTTCGTAGCATGTCCCCATACCCACTGAGCCATCGGTTCGTACAAACAGTTTTTCAACAGGCAATCGAATCTCAGGTATCGTCCTGCGTGAACCAAATGACGTAATCCCTGGCGCACGACAGTTCTTTGCACTCAGCGATGAGGATGTTGGGGGAACCTCTTTTTATCCTGGCTTGCTCACATTAGGAGATAAACTCGTATTTTTTTGGTCCCCATCGCCAAACTAGGCATTTATTCAGCGCGCTAGAATAATTCGCTAAGATTTTTACGGGAAGAAAATCGCACCAACTTCAGTTTTGGAAAGAAGAAAAAAAAAGAATGCCAAGAATCGCGTCGGCTCCTATAGTAGCCTGCGGGGAGTGACGCACGATTTTGGCCAGACCGGCGCACACGCGCCAACAAGTGGAACAAACGGCAAAGGTGACTAGGCACACACCCCAGAGGCTTGGCCGCATTCGAACTAATACGCATTCCGGATATAGAGAAACCTCAATTGCCTAATTACACCAAAAGATAAAAACCTATTTATTTTTTAGAAATTCTTTATTGCTTAAATCGGGCATCACTTTTTAAAATTGAAGTTTTTTTAAACATGATATTTTCGAATAAATATTGAACTAATTATGAAAACTAGTTATAAAATAGAGTGTGATAGTAAAACACTTTTTATCCGTCAGTTAAATATATCTATATATCTAGATAGAAATTGCTTTGGCTACAAATTAGAAATTGTAATATGAAAGAAAAAAAAATGTTCTTAAAGGAACTAACCAACGTTTTCCTGCCACAAAGTCCTCCATGGGGTAATCTGAAAATTGTTTTGCCTATCCTAGGCTTCATACCTAAGTAGGGATCTTCGACAACTACCCAATAACGTACAGGTAGAGACGCGTATCAATGTAGACACGGATCCCAGGGTATTGCTTCCATTCCTGAAGAAAAGTGCGACATTTTCCTCGTCTAAAAAATTCCGGAGGTCTTGGTCGGGAATCGAACCCACATCCCAGGCCTAGAAACCAAGAACGCTAAACACTATGGCCGCCAGTCGCTGTACAACAATCGAGTGACTGCTTGCAGCAGCGCCCCTATCAGCGACAACGGGAACTTGAACCATCGAAGGCGTTATGACAAACCGGACCTTAACACACGTCCATGAGGAATGCAAATTTATGTTAATAAAAGTCGCTTACACGTACGAACATAATGAAAAGGAAAAGATAAAAAAAATTAAATATCCTCGCCAATGCAAATTCGCCCAAGAAAAAAAAAACACCAAGCAATTCCTATGCAAATTTATGCACAGCCAAATGCCGCTCGCGTCGGGGGTGCAGTTTCTGGTCAGAGAACACAACCAAGACTAGTTACCCCGAAGGCCTGCCTTGTGAGCGTCATGCCAAAAAGCACCTGCGCAGAATCATGTACGATATAGTCAACGGTTCGTCGACGGGTTAGCCCAGTTTACCACGAACGGGCAACGCAGGAAGAAACGGAACGAAAAAATTCCGTTCTTAGGAACAGTTTCCTTTTCCGAGGAACTTTGGAACGGCTTTTTTTCAAGGAGCGAACGCTTGGAACGGTTTCGTTCCTTTTTCAGGAAATGGAACGGTCGTACATTTTACTGCGTGCGCAACATTTTAATAATAATATTACACCTCCTAAACTATATATTTTTTAATAATTACGTTCGCATTCAAAGCTCGATCATGTGATACGAATTCCAATTACTAGTGAAATTGTTCGATGAATCAAGATTTAATGTTGATAAATGAAACTTTAGATATTCTAATCCGTTCAGAAAGTAGTGTATTTTTTATTTTTTAATCAAAGGAACGAGGAAGGAGCGGAAAAGTTCCAGGTTCCTTTTTAAAAAGAACGGAAAAGTTCCATGTTCCTTTTGAAAAGGAACTAGGAACGGATAGTTTATTTTAAATTTCTGCAGGAAATTGGTACCTTTCAATTTATGCAGGAAATTGGTTCCTTTTAATTTCTGTAGGAAATTGGGTTAGAAAGGCTCCTTTTGTTTTTAAATTTGAACAAAAATAAAAGTTTATTTCAATTTTAACAACAATATAGGTACCTTTCAATTTCCGTAAGAAATTGGGTTCCTTTTTTCTGAGGAGGAGCGGGAACTGGAACTGGCTCCTTTTTGAAAGGAACGACCCGAACACTGCCACGAACAACAACACAGCCCACCTACGAATCTCTCTCCACCCTCCTCCACCATAAGGTGCTAGGACGCCATGTGCATGTCAGATTTAATTACGCGGAGACTAAATAACGTCAGAGCTCCGCGAAAAACGAGATAGCTAGCGAGACAGGATCATCGCTCCTCGCCCAGCGAAAAAGCCTGACACCAATGACGAAACCCATGCGCAATCATCACCAACCTAAGATTTCCGTGTACAACGTTTGCCCACATTGCGGCCTTTTTCTTGCTAGATGTTGGGACCGGGCTTTCTAACGAATTTTGGGGGTTATGTTTTAGAAATTTCGCGAAACACGATGTTATTTCCTTTTTACAATTACCTTATCGAGAAACTAAGCCATTTCGTGAAGAATGGTGGTGAATTGAATTTTTCACACTAAAAAAATTGGATTGCATCGATATTTCGTTTCGATATGCAGTTCTCCTTTTCGATAAAATAAATAACAATAACACATTTCAGAGTACATTTTACATTGAAAAAGTCGAACATTGCCACCCTAAACGCACGCAATGGTAGAAAACAGCAACGCCATAATACGAGATGGCAGATATAACAGAATTAATTATCGATAACGATTAACGAATGAAATTTCTTCCCGATTACCAGGACTGACAAGATCGAAACAGGAATTCACTAAAAATAGTTTCGAAACTGCAAACGAACCAAAAAGCGGGGGTGGGCCACTATACCACGTAAATGTAGCGACATAGGTTTTTCCTTTTTTTCCTCCTCCACCTCCTCAGTTATCTTTGGATAACAATTTTCGATGACAGGTTTTAGTGGCTCACTGACGGATTCAGGCAAGGCAGTCCCCAGCACCCCCCCGCCCAGCAGGCTTCTACGGCTAACGAAAAAGGAATAAAGCCAGGCCCAGAAATTTGTTTCGAAGTTTGCGAGCATAAAATAACCACGTTGAAAATGGCGAGGCCCTCGAGAAGGTGTGGTTGGGCGAAGCGATAATTCGGCTCAACCAGGAGGGCGTTGTTCGGGAGGGAACCCATAAAATCCATACAGTTCTATTTTTAATGCGAGGCGCCATTTGGCCAAGCTTAAACGCAACCGAATGTTATCCTGAGCAATACTATACATGCAAATTAATTTTCTATTTATTTCTGTAGTGATATCACTACGGGAGATTCTCCACCCCTCGTATCGATATGGCAATATGTGAGGGACATATTTGCACCAGTACTCCAGGATCGAATAAACGAGAGCCTGCGCCAGGAATCGAACCCGTGAAGAAAGGAAGTTAGATTTGTAAGAAAATGTAAAAAAAAAAATGCAACAAATTGTCATTTTGAAGGCAATGAATGGCATTGTCATCTTGAAAGCAAAGGCATTGGAGAAATACACCAGTAATCACGGGCTCAATTTCTTGTCAAGGCTTTCTTCGAAATAACAGTAAGCCCGTGGGACCCGGTGCCTGTACGATGTCAGGTTCACATTAAAAATCTCTCAAACGGCGACTGACCATTCACCGACCCAGGTAAAATTTCCAAATAGCTCTCTGGACCTTGGGCGTTGGGGTCAAGAAACGTTGGTGCTGATGTTCCCTTAATAGCTTAAAAAAATAGATTATTAAGCTGATTTATTCCAATATTGTGGCCTATAATGTATACTAATACATAAAAATGTATATACTATTAATTTGAACAATTTTACAATTGATCCCTAAGATCGTTGGCCAAAAAATCGTTTCCAGTTAAAAATGCTGTACATCGGTGCCAGGGCTCCGAAAATTCTGGGTATATTCGTCACTCAACCCAAAAGAAGTACGACAAGAATGACTGTACCTCTCTCTATCCCCATTACTAGGAAGCACACGCTAACAGCAACGGTACACGCAAACAACGTTCAGCAGGCCTAACCCGTTTGGCAATCGTCACGGTCGAATGAAATCGCTAGGCAGATTCCAAAATAGTTTTCGACCCCGCGCCGAGCGAACAAACTACCCTCCCCTCAATGGCAGTCACACACGACACGGTGACGTATGTCGAGAGAGTTGCGGCATGCGATAAAAATGGTAAAGCGTGACTCGTTTCAAAGTATGAACTTCACCGAGTACGTCACACGCGCGTCGCCGGGACGCCGGTTTTGGTTTGGTGGCCACCATCAACAAAAGCAACCGTATCGCTATGGCGATCTCTATGTGTTTGGCTAACGTCGTGCAACCTGGTTCAGGCAGGGGGCCGCACGATCCCGCTCCTGCCTTAGTTAAATACCTAACTACCTGAACAATAATGAAATTTCTATATATTTGTCGAATGTTTTTTTGGGTGGGGGTTTTACCAACAACGACTACTGGTTTGCTGAGAGTCGAATTAACGTACAGGGGTTTGACAAAATAATGGAAACAGATCTACTTGGTGCACAAATATCATCCGTTTCCATAATTTTGTCCAACCCCTGTACTTACTAAAGCGATCAGGGGCAACCTAATTTCTTTATCAACGAAATCGTTTTACAACTTCCTTACTGTTCTAGGCGTGTTATTTTCAAGATCACATTTTTCTGCTGACTCGAGAATTTTTCGAATATGAAATTCATTTGTTTTTAAATTGCGCGCTCGGAAAAACAACAAAATTAAAATTAGAATGACAATAAAATTCCAATGACGAATAAACATATTTTTCAACACTAAATCACGAATGCCAGCAGTCATGTTGGTGCAATGTACTCAGCAGCGCATTTCATGAAATCACGATTCCCTCCACCCCCATCACAATGACCTGTCATTAAACTGGAACGCAACAATTTACCTGGGTACTGTAGCAAATTAATCACACATTGGGATAAATAAATTTTTCGCGAGCAGAAACTTATTTTTCTCAAATTTTTGTAACTTGAACAAACTCATCCATGAGTTTTGCGATCAGGAATACAGCGACAAAGCCACATGACTGATAGCAAGATATATCTGCTAATCAGCAGACAGCTGACTCACAAAAAAAAAAATATGGCGCGCCAAATGGAATTTGTATCCCTTGTGTCACTTTGTGTCTTTTTCTTAGAAATTTAATTTCAATGACACTCGTTAATTAAATTGATACTGCAACTATTTCATTTTTTTTTTTAAATACAATTTAAATATCATTTTCACAAACAACTATCACGATCTACCAAATTTTTTCACAATATTTTTTTCAGTGAGCAGTAATTGCTTCGAAAAACATCTTAAAACTCAACTCACGCCGCCAAATCAGTCACTAGTGCCCGACTATACCTCAGGTAGCACGCTTGGCCACTTGTACAGGGTGCCAATCGTACCTTTAAAAAAAGACCGGACAACTTGGAACAAAAAAAAATACTGACCTTGCCCAGAAACTTTCCCTTGAGATATGTGGTGCGGGTGGACGCGTCCACGATATACTCCGGCATGACGATATCATTGTTGTTGGTCAGCGACGAACAGTGATCATTCTCCCCTGGAACGGCCAGCACCACCGGACTGGCCTCGTCCCAGCCCATGGTGGACGACACACCGATGCCGCCGCCAGGAGCGTTGCTACCGGCGCTGCTGCTGGTCCCACCGCCCATGGACTCGCTAGTGGAGGAAGAGGAAGCGGTTGTGGTGGCAGAGTTGGAGGGCGAGCTGGAGGCGGAGGAAGGGCAGGAGCCGGGGGCCAGGTGCTGTCGCCAGGTGGCGGTGGCCGAGGGTGGCTCCAGGTGGCGCAGGGAGGTGGTGCCGTTGGGCAGCACCACGGAGCGCTGGCGGTGGTCGGCCGAACGGCTCTTGACGGTGCTGGTCTTGTGGAGGGTGCGCAGGCTCATGGTGGTGGTGGGGGTGGCGGGTAGGGGCGCGGCTCGGGCGCATTCAGGGCCGCATCGGGCGCTTTCAGGTCCGCTACACCTAAGAGAATCAAATACAAAAAGCAGGTGTTATCGAAACGAAACTTATTCTTCATTTATCTACAACCATACCTAACGTGACATGGGAAGTTAAATAAATTCCATCAATTCCGTTTATTAAAAAATATATGACGTGGAGAGTTCAATATGTACAGGTACTCGCAATTATATTTATTTATTTATTTATTTATTGGAAAAAAGTAATGGACAAATGTTTCCAAGAAATATTTAACTGAAGATGAAGACATTTGACGCCTTTTGTGCTGCTGGTTATTTTCCTTATGTATTTATTTTCTTTATTTAACTTCACCACAACTTTGTGATTGGAATAAATGTCACTTGATGTGGACGTTCGTTCATGACGGTGGTATGACCGAATACTTGAATTAAACGCGTTGACATTGAATTACAAGATTTAAGTACATTTAAAAAAAAAAAGCGATATTTTCGTTTGTCGTGGTCTTATAATCTTTACTTAGCATAGATAGACTTAGATATGGAATTTGCTTTCACGTGTACCACCAGACAACGTACAGTACAGGCACGGCTTTCCATGGCTTTATTCGCCATTTCGAAAGAGACAAATTGTCTAGTTCGAAACATTCCGGAGGTTTCGGTCGGGAATCGAACCCGCGACTCCGGCATGGTAACCACATCGTGACTTCTAAGAATCAACTCGTCGCCAGTAATTTCACAAAATTTCCTCGATCGTCAAATAGGGGGGGACGAAGGAAGGGGTGGGAGGGATCGTCAGCAGCCTCCCCCTAATTGCTTGGAGCCCGGTTTGTTCCATTCCGAGAATTATTCATTAACTCGATTTTAATTACTGATCAAATACTCTTTCTTTATAGCTACAATGTCTGAAGCAATTAATTACTCGAGTCTTAGAATCCACCCCCTACCACCCAATCCCTCGCCGTTTTCTCCCCAGATCGCTATCTTTCGCCTTTACAAAATTTTCTAAGGTTATATACCGAGTTTGGCTTCTGTATGTACATGTTCTACTATTTGCGCTCGGCCACGGAACAATATCATCTAGTTTCTTAATCTAACGCGCGATCTATTACATGTACGTGTTCTTGACATACACACAGTGGCGGTGGCAGCCATGACCCGTCAGAATTTTCCCCTCCAGCTTATCGCGCTTGATTCAGATTTGATGAATGAGAGAGACTTGCGATTAATTACAAGACAGAACCGTCCACGTTTGTTTTTTTTTTGTTCCATAGAAATGTCATTTTGTTCGGGCGCGTACGAACAAATATTTATCTTTGAACCACCTAGCACGCTAGAGATTTTAAACTGACAAAACGATATATAAGATTGTGTCAAATAAAAAATTTCCGTGGAGCAATACGTGATATGGTTTATCGTGACAACCTTTCTAAAAAACGATAAGAAATATGTAGAGATCCAAACGATTGCAGGCATGTCCCCTTCACAATCGTATAAATTATTTAAATTTATATGTAACACCCATGCTTGTGGTCGGTTGTATGTTTAAACTTTATATACATACACAATTCACTGAAAGCATGAGCCTAAACAATACATAGTGCCAAAATATAATCGCTAAATTTTCGTTTTTTGTCGTTGAAGAAATTGACAAGTAAAAAGTGCAAGCAAAAAAAGTTGACACTAAATCTAATTGTAAATCCTTTCGAAATGTGTACCGGTACCTACTTTCCACCATATAATGTGTTTTAAAAAAAAAATGTAATGGAATTATTTTTTGGTGGAGTTCACTAGAGTGCATGCAATTAGACCTACTGATAAATCCACTAGGTGTAGCTCTATTGGCATGCACATTGAATACAAATTTATTTCAAGTAAACCAGAGCTAGAAATGTCATCCTTGTCTTCTAAAATCTCGCAGTTTCCCAAATTCCAAGAGCTCACTCAAATATTTTGGAAAAGAACTATGGAAACCGAAACGTTTGGAAACCACTGATCTTGACCTTAACCATATTTAAAACACACAATCAAAATAATCCGAAATGAGGCGACGCGCGTCGAGACATTCACGACCCACGTTCCTAACGCCAATACCGAAAGTGCTCAAAATCGAATCCAATAGCTCGACGTGCCCACCTCACGCCGGACCGCGTCCTCCTGTGCGAACGGAACAGTCCAGCGACAACGTGACCTTTTGCAAACTAACACTATCAGTTGGCGTTTAACCGGTCCGCCCAAACAACTAGAAAGTGCTAACACAACAGGGTTGACACGAAACCCGCGTTGACAAAAGTAGCCATGGTTTTACCCCCCACACACACCTAAATAATAACACTAGTTCCAAGGTCGACGATCGCGAGCGCGCGGTCTTAAAAAAAAAGAACCCTTTTAAATTAGGCATAGGTCTCCGCGACATTCGGGAATCTGCGTGAGCATCAATCGTAATCGGGCAATAAAGCGAAACGATCGCATGTCAACCAAATTAAATTGGCCTGAAGCACGCGTGCATCGATTGACAGAACAGATGTCCCCCCACAACCTCGAAAAAAGAAAGGCTTACCTATCCGGCGATCGATGTAGCCTTGACGAGAAGGAATTTCAGCGAGTTCCGACACACTGTCACTGTATCCGAGCACCCACACAAGCACACGAAATTGTTTTTGTTGATTTTTCTCCAACAATTAATCCTGGTTAGGAAGCGGAAACGCTCACTGATGTCGTTGGTCTTTCTATTTTGCACACACACAAATAGTCCTAGTGGAGGTAGTAAACGCGAATTCACACTTACACAAACACACCTGCCAAAAGAGAGCGAGAGCCAAAACGGGGGAGACGCGAAAAGTTCGGTTGAACTAGCCGCAGCGGTGCGTCCGACAACCTCGCGCTCGGAGTAAAAGCAGCGTTCTGAATTTCTGATGAGAATCGCAGCGGACCGCGGCTTGAGAGAACCGCAAGATGAACGCGAGAATGAAGTGCGCGCCCTAGCGGCAATTGAGTAAAATTACATACAGATGTGATTCCAACGAGTTAAGTGGTTAGAGTACTGCATTTTTTTTGGTGACACTTGAATAAATTTAATTAAAAAAAAAATGATACTTTTAAATTGTAAAAACTAAGCGGCCTTCAATCGAAAGTTTTATTGCGGCATGTGAAACATCCGACATTTTAATTAGCAAAAGATATTTTTATTGGGACATTTAATTTTTTGCCCTTTTCTGACATTGAATAAAAACCGCGAAAAAAATTAATTTACTTGTACTCAACCACTTTTTACAATTAGTTAACTATTTATTTATTTCACGTTAAAAATGTTTATTCTTTAATTGAGTGAGTAAGACAGAGAGAGTAAAAAGTAAAATTGGAATTAAATACTTTTTAATTTTTTAAACAACATTTGAATGTTCAAGAAAGAACATCCATTTAAACTTTTTTTAAATCTGGTCATGGGCTTTGTAAACAAGCAGTTCGCAGAAATTTAATCCACCGAATCATTCGGTCATCATTTTTTATTGTCTTCTGATGTTGACAACTCTTGCTTGTTCGGCGTTGTTCCTTGGATTATATCGATTGCGTTTACTGGCGAGCATAAAAACATCCAACGCTCCTACCGAGGAATTCAAATATTTTTTACATAGTATATCGGAAGGTTTCAAGGTCTGAGCATGAGATATCAATAGCGCACCTTTATCAGAGTAATATGTACATTTCGTGTTATTGATGGCAAGAAACTTTGATAAAATAACTAAAAATACTTCTCCGAATGTAGTGTTGACGCAATGATCAATTTTTGCAGATGCGTTTAGACATTCACTTATAAAAAATAACTCCAAACGAAGGATTTCATTTTTAACTACAGTAAATGCGCAGCTAGCCAATCATTATTAGCTGAACACTCAACCGAAAAAAAAAACAAATGTTACGGCATAATCTGAAATTTACAGTAATTTATTTTACCTGCAAGTGGCGTTCTGAAATTGTTCTGAAATCATTTTATCAAATGAAGTAACAATGAAACTTAACCTTTTTGACAATCGTATATTTGCTACTGTAATGAACTTAGTGTTTTAAAATTTCATTTCGTGATTCGTGATTCTTTGGACATACATTCTATTTGTTAGTTTTAAAAAAATATTACATTAAATACGAAAAAAAAAAGATTTTTAAATCCAATGCCAATGCAAACGACTCATTTATTTTTAAAATGTACATGTCGAGCTCAAAACAGCAACCGTAAATATATATTTATGTATAATTTGTAAAAATGCAGATACATTTTCCAACAACGAAAGTGGCATTTCCCAAACGTCCTTCACCGTCTTAAACATAAATTTCTGGTATCTGACTAAAATATATAAATATACCAGGTATACTATATATAGTGTAGATTACCGATTACACACGAATTGGAAATGTAACTATGTGACCGCGCAACTGATCGGTCACAGTGGAAGCAGTGAGATTTTTTTTTTCTTCTAAAGATTGAAATCACCGAATTATGAATCGCGCTGACCAGTGACGTCGAACACGTAGCTCCGCTCGGCGAGCGTCTTCAGAACTACGGCGAGATTATTGCAATCATCTGGAAAAAAAAAGAAAATTTGCTTAGGATTTAGGAGATCCGAGATTGTTATTCGTAGCTTTTAAGTTCATAAAAAAATAATACGTGTCGATTGAAACAAATTCAAAATAGAAAATAAATATATTTGATATCGAAATTTTCCAATTATAAAGAGTTTTTTTAATCAAATTTAACGTCTATATTTAGTTCGGAACGCTAAAATTTAACAATTTGGTCGACATCTATATAAGTATTTCTTATTTAGAAATATCTGACGCAAATTCGAGGTGATTAAATTGTCAAAGAGGGACTTGAGACATATTTATTTTGTGAATAAACATGCAATAAGCCCTATTTTTGTCCCAATTGGAAAATATTAATATAAATTCTTGCACAGGCACAAATTTGCTTAAACCGAGCAAATTTACTTATTTTCTATAAATGCACACATTACGAGCGAAAAAAAAATTAACTTATAATTTGAAACGCTGGTCAAATGATTTAAATAAATTCAATTGTCAAAAATCAAATGTGATCGAATCTTAAACACCCAAGTAATTAGACAAATCTCCAGGACTGGCAAAAAATTTTATTTAAGAGAAAATTAATAAAATTATGGAAAATAGTTTTTGACTACAAACTTTGAGTTATGACTACTTTAATAATAAATTATTTGCCGACTAAGAGTTCATGAATAAGAGCTGCGAAAATTCGAAAGATTGTTGGAAACTATTTGCTCCATCCACCTAGGTACATTCTATTTATCATAAATGATTAAACGTTGTCCAATACAGCCAAACATTTTATAGCCCACGTGGTAACACGTTTAAATTGTAGAATAGCTTACCAATGCCGCTGTGAAGTCTGCCGCGATGCTTCAAGTCCACGATCGACATCATGTGCAGGAGCCCAGTTGGCCAAATGCCAGTCACATTCACGAATGGCTATTGGCGAGAAAATAAGAATACAAAGCTTATTGTCCACGTCTTTAAAAATGAGAATAGAATTAATGGGAATTCGGCTTAATTGCAAACCAGACGGAAAAAACGACGTTTCACAGTAACGTGCCGGACTACAATAATAAATTGAATTATGGATGAGATGCTAAAATTTAGCAGTTATGTATTGCAAGACCTATAAGTGCTTGATTAAAATCAGGATAAAGTTCCGTGTATTCGTGTTTCGTGCAGCCAATTTCCAATTTAATGACAAATTAATTAGTTTTAATAGGAAATAAAAACAAAACTATATAAAATTGAAAACCTTTTTACAGAGAAATATGCTGTCTAAAACACAGTAAATTTTGCAGTATGATAATTTATTTAAATGATTTGCTTCAAAGTGTCAAATGTCCATTTTAATGAAAAATGAATTTGTTTAAAATAGAAATAATAAATTAAATTAAAATCATTTACAGAAAAACCTGCCGTCTGAATCATAGTAAATCTTGTATTGCATTGCGTTGCAATACATAAACGATTGAATCCATTATTTAACTTTGCATAAACAAATAAACGTACAATATTCAAAATAAATATTCAACATCAAATCTCGTAGTCTCGCCACAAAGTCTAATCAGAAAAACTAAAAGCCAAAAGCTGGGCGAAATCCAAACAGCACGTTATCGCTTTCAGCCAATGTACAAAAGACACAGACTGCACTTCTATTCATAGGCTTTACGGCTTTAATGAACGTGAGCCAACAAGGATTAGTAGACAAGAGTTGAATAAAAAATAAATAATTGCTGGACGAGCGACAGCTTACTTATCCAGCCTAGGATACCCTGGCATCATGCCACAAAAGTGCACTTTACATTCAATTTAATGCATCCACCGTGTACTAGTGAACGAAAATCGGTTTGGGGAACAGTCTGCCACTGTCTAAATGTTCTTGGAAACAAGCCAAGATGCAATGTTTGTAACAAATGATCCAGATTCGATTTTCGACAATAAAAAACGTCTTGGTATTGATTGGGTAACGAAACAACTGATAGTGTCCTTTAAAGGTTAAAAAATATATAGTCTGATCAAATTAACGTCCAATAACAGACTAATAGTTGGGTTACCTTTTTGATGTTGATCCAAGACGTCATGTAAGCGGGGACAGGCAATTTGAAGTATTGGCATTGATTCGGTAACCTTGAAAAGCAAAACGGCACACGAATAAATGAAACAGTTTTCACATGTCTCTTTGATCATTCTTAATTTTAACAATTCAGCAAAAACAGCATTTTTCGTTTAAAGGCTTCAGCAAATGTTTTGTCGAGACTGGACAGACAATTTAATCAAATTTATCTTACTAGGCTGTTTACGAAGATGAACGGCAAGACAAACATGAGAAATGAATAGTTAAATGATAAACGTGCGTACGTTATACATATTCAATCGTTCCTTACAAATTACAATTATTTTTATGACTTATGCCAATGCAAATAACTTTTATTTGCAGCGTGATTTTAATTAATTTTTATTATTTTTAACTAAATAATAAAAATAAATATAATCCATTGAATGCGCCAAAATTCTTAAACGTATAGCAATAGTAGAGTGGCTTAGTTTATTTATTGTCGCCTTACATTATGTTGAGGTCCCAATCGCCGCAGGTAACGAACGTAATCTTAACTCCATCGTCGAGGGCGCCCTCTTTTCGCAACCAATCGTCAAAGAGCTTAAAAAAAAGACATAAGATTTGTCATTCTGCGTATAAAAATACCGTATAACAGAAATTATAATTTGAAAATTTTAATAGAAAATTTAGACGAAAACCTTCGAATTTAACATATTTTTATTTCCTTAGCTCACTATTCAATTTAAAAAATGGGGATTAAGAATTAAAAAAATAAGTAAAAGAAATAAATCAAAATTAATGAAATTTAAAATAAGAATAAAAATTATACAGTTAAACGAGAACTCAAAATGTAAATTTTAAATTTTTTATATTTTTTATTAATTTTTTTATAATAAATTTTTTCTTCTGTTAGAAGGAAAAAATTATTTATGAACGATACCTTTAGCGTGACTTCAATATCAGGTCTACCGTCAACCATATCCTGAATGATGCCAGTAAGCTGAAATAAAAAAACGACAAGGCAAATTTGAGAGTGGAAGCAATACGCACTATTTCGTTCTCGTATGCATTTTTTTTCATAATTGCTGAACTTTACTTTGGTCGAACTGTGAACTTTTACAAGGTCATCGTCATACGGCAAATTAAGAATAAACCCAGTCAACACATGAGTTTTGAAAAATCCGGTCTCATTTTTAGGGTCATTAGTGTTAGGTAGGAACGGAACGGAAAAGTTCCGTTCCTAGGAATTGGTTTCTTTTTTGAGGAACTTGGGGCCTTACCCTAGAATGGAACGTCATCGAATATGTCATTTAGTTCCCGAAAATATTCAACACACCATATTTTTTTAAGAACACCAAATATTTTTTAATCTAAGGAACGAAAAAGTTCCAGGTTCCTTTTGAAAAGAAACTAGGAACGGCCATGTTCCTTTTTAATTTATGTAGGAACGGGAACTGATTATTTTCCAAATGGAACGAACCACTGCTAACCACATTCGGCAGGTTAAACAAATTTTAACTAATCAATTGTTGCATGGGTGGCCGACACAATTTTTATAATTATTCTGTATAGAACTGGTTGAAACCACCAGAGTGGGGAAACAAAAGCGTGTCACTGCGCAAAGAAATTCACGAAAAATTGCAGATATCTACCTCTGTGCAATATGACGTCAGCGTATGATGCACACGGGGCTGGACATAATGATGAAACGACGATTCGACCTCGAAAGTCTTTCCATTCACTTTCAAACAAGGAAACTCGATTATTTCCTATATTAAAAAAATAGAAAATTTATTATTTTTCAGATTTTTTTAAAATTGTTTTTCAGGTTTATTATTTTTATTTACGAAATGATAAATCATAATTTTATCAGGGGGAGGGGGGGATGAAGTATTAAGACAAATCAAGTAGCATTTAATATAACGTTGGAGTCAAACCAATGGATGAAGTGAGTAATCCTCCAGGGAAATGCAATTTTTGATGAAGGGACTTCAAGGGAGAGGGGGAAAAGCGGTGGATTTTTTTGGCTTTCGTTGCCAATGAATAGAGTCTTTTAATTTGTTACCGAAAACTCCAATCTAATCTTTGCGAAAAAGGTTTGCAACATTTTTTTTTTCAAAAACTGCTACCAGAGGGTACTCTAAGAATATCTCAACCGTTTTAATTTCGATAAAGTTTCAACTGCATTAGACAGGCAGGCAAACATTTGAGGTCGAAAACAGCGACCCCAGTAAACGATAGGGTGCATGGCCTCGTTGGGGTCACACACACAAATACCACAAATTTACTGATATTAAAAAAGTGAGAACTTGCCTGAGGCGTGAGCTGGGTTCGGTCGCACGTGGACTCGAAATCTAGCACGAAGAAGAAATCAAACTTCTGTTGAACAATTTTCATCGGGCTAATCGTTTGTTGCTGACTGAAACTGGCGAAACGCGCTACTGCGCACCCAATGGAGGCGGGTCCGCCGAATCGCGGATCCAATTTCGCGGCAAACGATTGGCGGCGACACAAAGGAGTCAACACTCTGGAAAATCCTCTGCAGCAACGCAAACTCGAGCTAAACATTTTCCGTAAATTCTGTAGATTTTGCCAAAAAGCGTCCACGTTTCATGTGCCTTGATACTCGACTGACTGGCAAACAAAACAAATTTTAAGATTGCGTCATAGGTGACAAAGATATGCAAGAGGTATATTTGTTGACAGTGAAATGACTAAGTCTACAGAAACTGATTTCTTTTTAAAAAAATTTGGCGACATTTGACCCGATATAGTTTAATCTCATTCATAAGAACTGAAACATAATTTGGAATGTTCAGAGAGATACGATTTCATTGATAAAATAATCAAAATTGGCCGTCGCATAAACCAGCTTTAAATTGTAATCTACCCTTTGTTATCTTTTCTTCACGCTTTTTGATTGTTACGTAGAATAAATTACCAAACATCGCGTAATTCTAAACAGCAGGTGGCAGCACCTCCCAAAGATAATTGCCAGCGCCATCTAGTAACAGGACGACGAAACCTTCTGAAATGGTACGTTCACTATACTATGGGTACGTTGACCTTGTGCTAAAAGCAAATACAGTCATTCAGAAAAAGTTGTAATGCATATTCCGCTAGGGGGCGCTAGAGTCGTAAGGATTCAAACTGTGGCG
>JAUJYS010001993.1:0-15825 GCA_033995665.1 Melogona broelemanni
TTGTATAAATTCAGTTTAGGTCACGTGCTGGCTTCACACGGACAGAAGGACACCATTTTCAGTCTTATAGTATAGATAGCCCTGTACAGATAATTTATTTTTCCGCCCTCTTTGTTCGTACACAACATTATCAAAAAAAAATGTCATTTGAACTTGGAATTGAATCTAACAAAGGACATTGCTAAATTTATTTTCCAGACCGTTCGGATGATCGCCGATTTCTGCAAGTTCGGCGAGATCGACGACCGCGAGGTGACAGGCGGTCCGCCCAAATTTGATCGCACGCGTTGCGAGGCCAAAGGCACCACTCCACCCTTCCACGAGTACCTCAACGTCAATTCGCCCCTCCAGTTGGGCGGGGTGGCTCACACCAAGTTGTCTTTTCCGTGGAGCTACGACCACGGTCGAGCCGGATTCAGTGGATGCATCAAGAACATCATGCACAACAGTGTGGTGAGCCTAATGGGACTGACATTCCAAAATAATAATAAAAACCTGCCATTGAAAAATTGTCATGTTTTAGCCGATTCGTAAATCCTAAGGTATGCGGAATATCTCAATTTTAAATTAAGAAATGAACCTCGGCACAGTTTTTTTAAGCACTGCGTCATGATCACCCTGAGGATGGAGTGTCGAAAGCTTTATATTGATGTGTAAAATTTAAAAATCGACTTTGAAGTGAACAACACTTATTGTGCGCACTTTCCGACAATTGTTGTATTTTATAGAATATTTAAGCTATATCTGGTATATAGTTGGGGTCAATTAATTACGGTGTACATTTTAAAAATCTATTTTAAAGTCACATGCACCCACTTGGCGCACTTTTGAACAATTGTAGTATTTCAAGGATATGTAATCAACGTTTGGTAGAAAGCTAATGTAATTAATTATTGCATTCATTTTAAAACTTGATTTTGAAGTTATATCCATGTACTCCTGTTGATTCGAGTGCGAATTTATAATATTAACTAATGACTCATTGTATTAATGTCACGATGCTTTTCTTCTCTCTCCAGTTGTACGACCTGGCGAGCCCCGGTCTGTCCCGCTACAGCGAGCCGGCCTGTCCGCAGACAGAGACCCTGTGCAGGAAGAACGACATCGAGCCCTTGTGCATTCACGGAACCTGCGCTGCCTCATTGTCTCAGTTCAGATGCGAATGTAAACCCGGCTACTTCGGTGCATACTGTGATAAAGGTAAGACGTTCCCCCCTCCCCTCGCACCCCATTCAGTGCTAGGTTCCACTTCCAGCTCCTACTGATATTGAAATTCAAAACTGATATTGAAAGGAACCTAGCCGTTCCAAGTTCCTTTTTAAAAGGATACTGGAACTTTTCCGTTCCTTTTCCGCTCCTTCGATTAAAAAATCTAAATGAAAAACTGAAATGATGATGAGGTGCATGCGGTAATGATGTAAATGAAGAGATGCAACATTTAGTATTAATTTATGTACAGCTCGGCGTGTAATTTTAACCATCTTAATTTCTGTTTTTTCCTCCATCCAGTGACCAAGCCTTCCACGTTCGACGCGGAGAGTTTCGTCAAATACGCGCTGTCGTTCGAGCCCGACCAGTTCGCCTCGGACATCCAGCTGAGGTTCCGTACCAGACGCGAACACGGAGAGCTCTTCCGCATTAGCAATCAGCACGACCGCGAGTATAGCATCCTTGAGGTACGACACTGACACACATGCTCTCTACCACTTGCAATATCATTTGGTGTTTTGATTGGCAATTTACGTCGAGAATTTTAGCTTTTAAATTCAGCATGTAACGATTGAAATTCCAGTAATGCTTTACTGGAATCATTAATATTTTGATGTTGGAGAACTATCTAAAACTAAACCTCAATGTCGAAAATAAAACCCAGAACTGCAAAAATGAATCTATAAATACATAAACGATTGTAGGCATGTTCCATTTGCCAAACTTTATAAAATCACAACTAAACACGAGCATGAGCCTTAATATCAAGACTGCTGAGCGAGTGGTCCCGGGTTCGATTCCCAGTGCAGGCTATCGTTTATCCGGTCCCGTGGTACTGGTAAAAATGTGCTCTTCACATATTGCCTAAGCAACACAAAGGGTGCGGAATCCAATGCAATGATATTCGATTCACTACAGCGAGGGAAGTTTCCCCACCAAAAAAATTAAATAAAATACCAAACGGCACCTCTAATGCTCACCAATGAATGGATTTTCGATCACCAATAACATTTTTTCTGTTTCGATTTCCGTTCCCCAGATCCAAGACAAACTGCTCCGGTACCGTTACAACCTGAACAACGCCCGCACAGAGGAACGCGAACTGTGGTTGACCGCGGTGCGCATCAACGACGGTCAGTGGCACACGGTGCGTGTGTCGCGCTACGGCAGCGTGGCCATGATCTCGTTGGACGGTGGTGAGGGACGACGCTACAATGAATCCCTGGAGTACGAGGGACTGCACCAGCAGATGAAGGTGGAGAAGCAGAACGTGTTCGCCGGGGGTTACGTCGAGTATAGCGGACCTGGGCTGGCCACCGTGCACAATGACTTCCATACTGGTACGGTCAAATTTCATATTACAGTCAGACTTTCGCGCTGATAGAACAATAGGTTAACTTTAGTCGTTCTCGTTAAATTACTTCATTGGAGTTCTTACTTGTCTGAAAAGTTAGGAGAATTAATTTAAAATTAATTTAATGAATTGTAAATGAAAATTAATTTTATTGGAAAGCCAGAGAACATCGTCCAACAGTAATAAATGTTAAGAAAAATAGTCCAACAATTGGAAATGTCAGGGAAAATTGCTCATCAGTAAGAAATGTCAGTGAAAATTGTTCATCTTTGAGAAATGCCATGGTAAATCCTGTAGTGCACTACAGTGATTTATAAAAAATAAAAATAAAACTGTCTGTAAAAATCGTCCAATGGTAGGACTTGCCAGGAAAAAATCTGTACAAAATATAAGCCTTTATTTTTGTGAATTCTGGGCAATAATAAAACAATTACAATTACAACTACAATTGCACTATATTCTCCCACGCAACCCTTTTCGGGGAGTCTATGGCGGGGTCAAAAGACCAGTTAAGATGGGGTTGTCCTATTTTAATAGGATCCGTAAATCAATAAAACAACATATTAACACCACCTTTCGGCGACAAAGTTTTATAAAATGTAATAAAAATATTCCTCAAATGTGATCTATGTCCAAATGAAATTTTTTTATTGACAATTCATATACGATTGATTTGAAGAGTTGTTCGTTTTTGAATAAATGTGTAACGTGTTTCGGTTGGCGTGATTGCAGGTTGTCTGGACGATATTCGTTACGACCAAAAACATTTGCCTTTACCGCCGAAGGAGAACGGAACGGAAGTGGCCGCCGTGGTCGAGTACAAGCACGTGCGGACCGGATGTCCATCCAATAATCCGTGTCAGGGTTTCACCTGTCGAGCGCCATTCGCTTGCATCGATTTATGGATGCTGGCAGAATGCAGGTAAGAACCACTCTACCTTTTTTAAATTCAATTAACTATAATTTATGAAATTAATTAGTCTCAGGTACATTTTATGGTTTAATTACGGAATGACCAATGACGATTTCGTTATTTCTATCAGTTTATTTTGAATAATTTTTAAGCAGTTATAAAAGGATACATTTTAATCATATTGACTCAATCACTCAATTAGAATTAATTGAACTCATTATATAATTGTAAATTTCTGTACGTCTAAAATTTGTACGGAATGGCGTCGAAATGGCGTCTGTCGCTGGAAATATTGAAAAAATAATGATTTCCTGTTGATGTATTGAATACAAAGTGTGGTACGAAAAAAGTGCACAAAACAGCAGAAATCGAAAAAAAAATTAAAGTGTCCTACTATCACCCTGCAATAATCAGTTGAATATATTTTTATATGTTAAAAAATATATAATTACCATACCTAGTTTAATGATATTGTGCCAAGTTTAATGATATTGTGCGTTTTGAACAAATTACCAAATTGCTAGCTTGCTTTTGCTCTCTTGTCTATTTCTAAATAATACTCATATCTTTGAATTTCCTACTAACACCTCGACATGTTGGCTATATTCATTTCCTCTCCTCTCCGACCGCGCCCCCCACCGTCACTTTCACCCCGCACTCTCCGTCACCAAAAACGGCATTGCACACGCTCAGGTGTCCGGCCGGTTTTATCGCCACGGGTGACGGCAACAACTGTACGGACCGCGACGAATGCGCCGACGGCAATCCGTGCCTGAACGGCGGCGTGTGTTTCAACCTGAAGGGCGGCGATGGCTACCACTGCGACTGCCCGGACGGCTACTCGGGAAAGAATTGCGGCTCGCGGCAGGAGGAGCGAGTAGTCAGGCTCAGCATGGGAGCACTGGCGGCCATATTGGTCTGCCTGCTTATTATTCTTAGTAAGTGTGTGGCTGGTGGTTGGCCGAGCCCTCTCGCAATCCGGAAGGGCTGCACTTTCCAAGACAAATCCAATTGACGGTATCGACGGTGGTCCGATCTACTAATGAATGTGTCACTGCTCTGAACTCTGGGTCGCGTTGTCTCTACCATTTCTATCTCTTTCTCTCTTCCGCATCGTTGTTACGCTTGTTAGCCGTGTTTTATAGCTTCTGGAAATGAATTTTCGCGGAATGGTACTTGAATGCAAGTTGTTATCGAATTAAATAGTGAGCTAGTCAATAACGTTAACTCATTTTTTAAAGAAATAAATGACGTAAAATTAAAGTTGATTTTTAAACAATATCTTCTTGAATATTTTGTAAGGCTTTTACTGTGTTTTGTCAATAATTGAATTATTTTCAATTAATTGAAAACGGTTCATATTTATATACGTCTGTAAAAGATGTTTATCCTAAATTTGTTAAACTTAAGTTTGCCTAACTGGCGGATATTCACAATTATCAGTTTTTAATTTGCTTACTTTTATCGAATCTCGAGAAAAATGAAATGTTAAGTAAGTGTCACAAAAAATGTACAAAAATAATTTTAGCCGTTTTTTAATTGAATTTTGGCATTTGCGTCATAGTAAGAAATTTAATTCGTTGGCCGACTTGCATTCCCGTCTTTTCTTCACGAAATATCATCCTCAATTAATGATTATTACCGCCTTATGACTTGTTTAATAGCAAGGACATGACATTTTTTATCAAGATAAAACTGATGCATTTTTAGCAGCTGTTATAAAAACGCCTGTCAATTCGCAACGCGACAGATTTTACGTCAGTTGTCCTAATATTATCAAATAGATGTCCCGTTGGATTCGAGATGGGCTTCGACGGCAGTTCGTGCGTGGACGTCAACGAGTGTCACGTGGGCGCCGAGCCCTGCCTCCATGGTGGCACGTGCGTCAACCTGCCCAACGGAGACGGCTTCAAGTGCTTGTGTCCGGCGCCGTTCGGAGGCGCCACCTGCGACTCGGTGTATTCGGGCATGCCAGCGTTGGCCAGATTCGGGTTGGAGGCCATTATCGCTGTGCTGGTCTGCCTCAGCACGCTCATTTGTAAGCTTTCTTAGAAACGAGGAATTCGATTGTGAATTATCTTGTGTTGACGTTCTGTTGACCCGACTAATTTTGTATTTCATTGGTAACATTCCTACTTATCATTAATCATTTCGAATTATTATATATATTAACATTCCTACTTATCATTAATCATTTCGAATTTATTCTCTTAGTCTATTATGTAACCTTATTCGGTCTAATATTATATCTACTAGTCTAGTCGACTATATATACTAGTAATAAATCTTCTTTCAATCTAAAATCAATCTTATTTTGAACTTTAATTTTATAAAATAGCTTATATAGATTACTAGTTTTGATATTGAATTTATTTTTAAAATTATTTTTTGATATATCTTTAAACGTGTAATTTCTCAAGTTTACCGAATAATTTTCCATAAGTACGTTACGTTTTACACTTGCTTTGTTGTACCATAGTTTTATTTTGGTGATGTTACGTGTAAAATCAATAGACTAATCGATTTACACTATTTAATTTTTTCTTTATTTCTGTTAATTATATTTTATTTTACGTTTCTCTATATTTTATTTTATTTCCCTCTGTATTTTACTTTATCTTTCTCTGTACACTTAATGATACTTTATTCAGATTATTATATTCTTTTTGCTAAAATGATATTGTTCAACTAGTTATCACACTTCATTTCGTTTTAAAATTAATTAAAATACATTTTATTTTCCTCACTATTCGATTTTAATATTTTTTACTATATAATGGACAATGTTTGTTTGATATCTTTGGCTCTCAGCAATTGTTTCTCAACGATCTTTCACTTTCCTTTATATCTTTTCGTGTTTGATGCTTCGGTTTCTGGGTAAACAGTGGTGTATGGATCTTTATCTCTCTCTCTTTGTTCATCTGTAAGGTATGGTTGCTATTGTTCACTGACATTAACTTGATTATTGAGTTGTTGGTTATGATGAATGGTTTTGACAATGTATTCCAGAGTTCAGAAATGTTGATAATTCATGTTAATTGAACAGTTGCTAATTTATTTTTCGTTTTAATATTTATGTGACACACAAATTTCATGTTCGCCAAAAAATTAATATTCGTGTTGGACTTTTTTTCTAAACAATTCTGATTTTCATTTCTATTTAAAACAAATTGTATTTTTTTCTCATTTTTTGCATTTTTTCTTAAATCATAATTTTTACATAATTTTTTACAAAGTTTTGATTGAAATATGTATACGAGAAGCGTCATTTTGGAACTGATGCCCCATTTCGAAGCAGACTGCCGTCTATCGTCTAATCCCTTTATTATTTTTCAAACTAAACCTGCTTTCAAATGTACTAATCGATTTCCTTATTTGTGTTCGATGCGTTTTTCTTTCCCGCGTCCAGTTCTGGTACTGGTACTGGTGGTATACAACCGCAGTCGTCGCACCCAGATGACCAAGTACATGGGTGATCCGGATGACGACGTGCGGGAAAATATCATCAACTACGACGACGAGGGCGGCGGGGAGGACGACATGAACGCTTATGACATCACGCCGTTGCGGATCCCGGTCGACGCGGGCGGCACGCCACTCAGCGCTAAGCCTATTGTGGAGAACAAGCCACTGGGCGGGCAGAGACTCATGGTTAAAACTTGTAAGTAATTTTATTATAAAATTCCATCTATCAGTTGTTTAGTTCAAGTTCTAGAACGCAGCCAAGTTTTAGGTTTAAACAAAATTACATTTACTAAATGTAATTTTGTAAAACGTGGAAAGTTACATCGTGTAAGTGGGGCTTCGTCTGGCATTCAGCAAATTGAATAGAAGATTTGGAAATTGTGAAAATAAGGAACTTGAATAGTAAATAAGTAACTTAAAGATAAAATAAGTATAAGAACATTTCACCGAGTATAAGTACAATTTTCCCAGAAAATAAACAGTTTTTCTAGTTTACTATGAAAAATAAACTGTTTTCCGAGTTTACATGTATTACAAAAATTTAACAATTTTTATTTTTCCTTCTCGTTCTCGTGCCTGCTCGGCCAGATCCTCGCGGTCGCCAACCAGACGCCGGCGATTTCATTCACGAGCACCTGGACAAGGCGGACAACGACCCCACCACCTTCCCCTTCGACGACCTGCGCAACTACGCCTACGAGGGCTGCAGCAGTGTCGCCGGATCGCTCAGCTCGCTGGCCTCAGGCACGGACGATAACGAGCAGGAGTACCAGTACTTGAATCAGTGGGGTCCGCGATTCAACAAGCTGGCCAACATGTACGGTAACCAAGAGAGTGCCGAGGAGGACTAAAAATCCACCCCACCCCCCGTCCACCCACCCACCACCCCCAAACCTACCTAAAAAACCACACTCCACTACCCCTCACCACTCTCTCTCCAAGAAGAATATCCCGATTTGCTCCCCGTCGTGGATCGGCTCTCTCCCAGTCTGCTCCCTCGCGTCACGTGAAACTAGATTCGAACACTCATTCGCGTCGCGCCATCTTCGCGTCACGTGATACTCGCCGCACGTGACCATCGCGTCACGTGATCCTCGCTGTCACGGGATCCTTGCTGTCACGTCAAACTAGATTCGAACACCTGTTCAGCATAGGATGAAGAAGAAAAAAAATTGGATGTTCGCGCGGGTAACTGCGGATATTGTGTGCTCGATCCGGTGTTGTTTTGTCCCTACTATCTAGCCACACTGTTCATCGCCATCACACGCGTCCCCAGTATATTCCTCCCCCCTGCAACCACCAAGACTGTCAGATAACTACTCTCTCCGCTTGAAATACGAAAATCCCCCCCACAAACTCCCAATCACAACCACAACCACCACCAATCTCGTTCGCCGTATTCTCTAGTAGGAAAAAAAAATCATCATCTCTATCTCTTTCTCATACACACACACACGACACTCCACCCAACGAAGTGTGGTCGCCGCATAATTGTAATAATTATATTACTACTAAATAATAATTCGTTTTTCTACTCTATTTTGGGGTGGGATAGTGTGTGTATCTGTCTTTGTCGCGTCTGAGCAGCTACTTCAGTTTGCCTATCTCGATTTTATGTTATTTTTTAATTTTTTCCATCACATTCCGAATCGTGCTGGGGGAAAAAAAACTATTTTTTATTTTAACGTTTTTTTCCCATCCGAAAAAAAAAAAGAAATCGCAAACTTTTTATGCGATTCTGCGAGAATGTCCTAGTATAAAATGTGTGCGTGTTTTTTTTACGATTTCATTTCCCCCCTTCCCCCAATTTGTTTGCCCTTTGTCGTGTTTTCGTAAGTACGAGTATTATATATATATATATATATTTTGGCCTATTCATTTTTCACATTTATTCATTTTTTCCCCAGGCCATCGCGAGTATTTCATTATTTTGGGTATGCCTGGTTGAATATATGAAGCTTGTGTGTGTGTGTGTTTTCACACCTGGTTTTACATTAGTTCATCTTCGAAGAGCCTCACGCGAAGGTTGTTCAAAAAGTTGTCGAAATCATTTGTGTTTTTTTAATGTACTCCGTGGAGCCTAAACAAATCAGTCATCCCACTCTATTGTTTTATTGAGAGGGTGTTGTTATTATTATTATCCAGAGTTGGCTGGTCAGTCCAGTATTGTCCTGAAACCAACATCTAATTCTGAAATAACATCTAATTCTCCAATTTTGAGTTTTTATTAACTCTTTTTAAAAGATCACACATGTTCATTGACAAATGAATTTAAATACTTCATCAGGTTCGGTGATTTTTTGAGTGACCCGCGTTACTTGTTTATCTTTCAGCATGTTCTAATGTGAAATTAGAAATTATTTATCAAGTATGTTCGCTGCGATCTTTACACGAATGCATAATATAGAAAAAATGTTTTTTGGTCATTAATTTTCATGCATCCTCAACTTATATCATCACCAATTTTTTTTTTAAATCGTACCTTAATTTTTGCTATAACTTTCGTGTTTTAATTGAGTGAGGATTCTCAGTGTATTTTTGTGAATCCTGGAACGAGACGCCATTTTTAATTTTACAAGATCATCTTAATGACTGTCAGCCATTTTATACATCAGGCCCAATTTACTTACACGCGGTGCAGTAGTAGGCTTAAAGGAAAATGTAGGCAGGGGGACGTCCACTGGAACTTTGCCCGCACACATGACGTAGAACTACGTCAAAATGGAGGATTTTCGTTATTTTCTGTAATTGTTTCAAACACACACACTCGTGCATATATGTAGCCACACCAATTGCGATAGCACTGCCATCTACATGTGGATACTTGTCGCTGCCAAAAACCAATACATGGTGCGCCCCCTATCGACCGATTTATATTTGTATCGTGTGTGCCCTATTTGCACTTCTATAGAGATTATCGGTCCATCAGTGTGTGGAAGTGGCGGGGAAAAAAACAAACGATACACCACTTTCTCATTCAACTTTTAGTTTTTCCTATTTGAGTTTTTACTAACTCGACGTATTGCAATAATTAGTACTGGTGTGATAATCACCATTGACCAAATGATATATCACTAGTTCAATCTTCAAGTACCAAATTTGTTTTTTTGAATTTATTTGGTATTGGGAAAACATGTGGTTGTCAAAATATTATTGATTGAAAAGTTGCGAGAACTTCGATGCTCAAATTTTGCATCATAAATGCATTCGATTTAATAACAATACGCCCTAAGTAGTGTATTTTAAAGAGGTGTTAACACGATGAAATGTTCCACGTGAAGTTTGATCGAACTCGTGATTGTCCAATTACATAAATTGTGGAATGCGTGAAGATTGTCATGTGCTTCCGTATTTAACCGCTAAAAAAATGATGAGTTCGATACTTTTCATTTGGAACATTTCATCATCATAGGGATTCCAACTCTGCATTCACATACGGACATTTCTGGTAATTTAAAATGAATTTCTATGGCAACGTGCCTTGTTCATATATCTGTAATTGAATGATATAGGCCTAACGAACATCGAGCATTGTTGTTTAGGGAGGGGGGGACGGTCTATAAATCTCAATTGTCCAAAAACAAAACGAATTTTACAGCAAAATGTGTTGTTTGATTTTAAAGCACACTTTCCGTGCTTGTGCACGTCGAGAGTAACTCAGGACTCTGTTTCCTTTCTCATAACTATAGTAGGTGTACTTTTTTGTTTTGTTTTGTATTACGAAGCAATCATCTTATTCAGTCACGGATTCACTTTTTCACGCATATATATAAATATATATATACAAATGGTAATCCTACCGATATTAACAATAATCGTCATAATTTTTGATATGTGTACGGCCAAAAAGTACGGACCGTTGGATAATTATATTAGTAATAAGTAATGTTGAACCATTTGGAGCAAGAGTTGAACTCACAGAATGGGAGGGGTGCTATAGGCCGTATTTTAACCAAGTTTCACAAGATCACGTATTTATTTTTACTTTTTTACTTTTTAATAACAGCAATGTTGTTTTTCGTCAACTGATTATATGACTCGTACCAATAATACTTAGCATTAGAGCTTGCAACGACCTGTAGTAGCAATCCGAAGGTAGTCAAGTTCATTATTAACTGACCACAGTCATGGAAAATCGTTTTACTGACAAAATACTCAGTACTAAACTCGTTAATGCTAAATGCTAAACCGGAGCTTGCATTCCAGATTAGAAATTGTGCTGGAAATATATGAAAATGTTAATTTCGATTTGAATTTGGAGGTTTATTGAGAAAGAACACAATTTCTTACCTCAAATAATCAAAATAAATGAAAATATGTATTTGTTGAAATGATATCATGCGTGTAGCATGTGTTGAGCGATTGCAAATTTTAATTTAACTATTTTTAATTGTTTTTAAGGTGTCACCTTAAAAGGTATTGAGTTGAAGAATAACATGAACTTGCCCGCCTTCTAGCATTTATTATTTCATTTGTAGTGGGACTAAAATAAACAATGAAATTAAAAAGCTGGAGATAAATCCCCCCTCATTAATTCTAGTCGTTGATGACAAGGTGTAAATATATCGATTTCTACAAGGATATATCTAAATCCCCCCCTTTAAAAAGCACAGCCATCAATATGTATAACTTGAACTGTATTTCAAAAATCATACATTGATCTCCCCCCCTTCCCACCAAAAAACATATATAAATTATGAATATAAAATGCACCCGGGGTTTTTTGTAAGATTTTTTTAACAATGAGTTGAGCCAACATCAACGACGATTAATTAACGAAAATTACCACCCCCTCACACAACCCCCACCCAACAATCATCCACTATATGACGTCATTATTATTTATTATGGCTGTTACAAAAAGTGCTGCACACGGACAACAACATGCTATTTGCTATATATAATGCTAATCGGTCCTCTCTGAAAACCCGTCACATGTCTTTGTGTGGGTGGAGAGTGGGTATAAAAATCGTGTAAATGTGTACGAACATTGCGTGAATTCCCCCCTAGTCAATTTATGAAGCAGTGTTATGCTAGGCAGCAATCATGGCTAAGTATAGGCTTTTATATATGAATTGTAGACCTAGTTTGTACACGTGTGTTTTTATTTCGTCAAGAGCTGTTGGGAAAGAGGAAGAGAAAGAGGAAATTCTCTCTTTTGTGATGGAGGCTGTAGAAATACGATTTCAGCAGCAAAACTTATGATTTTTCTATCCTTTACACTCATCATGTATTGAGCTTCAAAATATGGGCTACTTTGATTGGAAGACTAACTGTTCGATAAAATCTCGCCTTTAGGGGAAAAAAACAATATATCGTGGCTTTTTAGGGTTGTTGTGGTTGTATATATGGTTTCCAGATTTCTGTCTGTTTAAAAAAAAAATGAACACAGGTGACAATCACTAAGTTTCAAAACTGTTTGGGTTTTCTACACCACGAACAGCACTGCCACCATGTTGTCAAGTGAATGTAAAGCGCGTAACAGTCGTCTTAATATTTATTTGTTCGAACTCGAGAATAGACCGAATGTGGCTCAATCATTTTATTTTCCCTATATTTTTTGACGTTACATTAACGATCATTGTGCAACACGATATACAAAAAAATTTCAAACCGCAATATATCATTTCACACTATTACTGTACATTCGAATGATACATTCCGTTATTTAAAAAATGGGTTGCGTATTTCTTTAACTAAAACCCTTAATCCTTTGTTTAGGAATAAATTTAAATTAAGCAACATATTTAAAAAAAATCATCCTGTACATGTTTAATGTAATCGAGGGGATTGGAAAACGCGCCTCTTGACGAATATGTACGTGATGGTTCGCGCAATAACATATTCTATTTTCAATTGTTTTCACCAATAACCAATTCGAATGAAATAGTTATTGAAAGAATTCAATTATATCTACATTATCTTTTAATGGTTGATCATTTGCATCATTCTTTTTCTAAAACTATATTAACAAAACAATCGATTTTTAAAATATTGTTTCCAAATCGTGTGTTTCGTATGTGGAATAATTATATTATGAATTTTTTGTAGATTTTGTTACAATGTCTATCTGATTTTTCAACGTGTGTTTATAGTATGTTTAATGTGTATAGAAATTGGCCAATATTATCTATTCTCAAATCATATTTCATTTCATTGATTTCCTGCATTTCTAAAAAAACACCCTCATCAGTTGCACGTGGTCACATCCTACTATAACGCACCAGTATGCATATGTAGTATGAACACTAAAAAAAAGAGTTGATCGAAATTTACAAATAAAAATTGGGTAACGTTAATCAAATTGAATGACATTCCTCCCAGATGTTAGCAAAAAAATTTATTTTTTATTTTTCATCGTGTTTACGTGGCAATTTGTGACGTCGTTATTTTATTTTATTTTTCCAAAAAGGAATCGTCAGAAGAGGAGCGCATTACTATTTGGTTTATGCGTAGCTCGCCTTTATGGAACGGCAAAATAAAAGTCTGACGTCACACATTCGCACGTGCACACGACGATAATTGAAAAAGGAAGCTCTTAGCAACTGGCTAAATTTTATTCAATTTGATAATTATTGTCCAATTTTAATTTGTAATGTCCTTAACTCCCTTTTTTATTGTACATACGGTATACTGTGTCCACAATGCGGACGTCAACATTACTAGGCTATTTCCGGGATTTGCGTCTGTGGACATTTTACATGAAACGTTCAATGGCGATCGAAAAAATGGGTATTAGACTTGTAATATTTTTTTTTGAAGAACAGCATATTTCCTAGACAAAGTGAACAAAATATTGATTGGCGCCTGTAGTGTTGACACGGCACTCTAGGATTCCTAAATAACGTTGTAATTCCTTCTCCCCTCTCCACCACCACCACCCCAATTTTGTATCGTGATGTCGAGCAATTATTTCTAACGCATTCTAATTATAACAGTGTCACATTTTGCTGTAAATTCGCGCTGAATACATAAATAGTTTTAGTTTAATTTCATTTTTTGTCGACTTTAATTCATTTGTGTCATTTATTTTTACTGGAAAAGACACTAAGAAGCAGCGGAAGTGCGCAAGAGGTTTTTCTCTCACGTCACAAGGAAATTGGGATCACATTCATTTGCCAAACTTTTGCACAAATCCTATTGAAGACCAAAACGAGATATTTTTTCATTTTATTCAATAATTTCTAACCTAAAAAGACTCTTTGGTTTGATAACTGTGCCAATGGCGTCGTTTAAATTTCTCAGCTCACAGTGCCATGCTGTCAATATATGTTGGGGCTAAATGTATATTGACATATTGTAATATATAGTTGTATATTGACATGTTGTGTCCCTCGCGTCGTCTCTGGACCCCGACACCTGGTGACTTAAAGGGAGCAGAAGCCCCCTGAGTTTTCTTGGCAGAATACAGAGGTGTTATTGCCTTCCAGTATCTTCAGCGATCCAACGATCGCCTTCACCGGGAATCGAACCCGGATCCGCTGATTGGCGAGCGAGCACGCTTTGTAATATATATTGTAACATATATTGAAATATAGTAATATTGTAGTCAAATAGCTGTATTTTGCTAAAATGCCCGATAACCTAAATTTAATTGATTTATGACACTTACATTCCAATAATTGTCTGATTATATGTTAAAATATAACAATGAATAACATAAATATAATTATCGTTGAAAATAATTTAAAATTTAGGCATTTTTATAATTTTTATTAATATTTTACGAATACTCTCGATGGACGGCGATAAAAGTATCTGTTCCCTGACACAATTAGCTGTCCGCCCGCAAAGCAAGATTGCGACGCTCGTTGGCCTGTGGAAAGTTTGTTGGCAGCATTCGATTTCTTGCGGAAGTTTACTCGTCACTGAACTTCCGTAGGTCAATTTCGCGAGAACAATACAGTGGTGGTGCAGGCCTATCGTGACCGATGTAATTGGAACGTTTACAGGCGAATAACAATGAGTTGAAAACGGTAGGGTCATTTCGCGGCAGCCATGGCCCTACGGTCGGAAACTTGTAGTGTTGTACGTGCGCGCCCAATCTTCGTAGAATTACTCACGTCGGTCCCGCACATCATTTCCGAAAGTTAGTGGAGCAGAACTGCGGGCACTGCCATTTTTTCGACCGACGCGAACAGAAACAAGCAGGACGATTAGTTTGTGGTTAATCCGTCTAGATATCGACGCATAGACAATAAATATGTAATCAGCTACTTTTATAAATTTTAATTTTAATTAATAAATTTAATAAGAAAAAAACATTAAAACTGCACTTTTCACCCCCTAAAAAAATCCACGAATTTTGTTAAAAATTCCATAGTATAGCTCATGATTTTTTCCAAAAATTTCATTTTTTTTAAAACGTGAGGTATAGGTCAATTCGTATAGATATCGACATTTAAACAATAAATATGTAATCAGCAAATCCTAATTGATCAGAAAAAACAATAAAAACTGCACTTTTCATACCCTCAAAAAATCCACGAATTTTGTTAAAAATTACGTAGTATAGCTCATGATTTTTTCCAAAAATTTCGATTTTTTTAAAACGTGAGTTAGGGGTCAATTCGTTTAGATGTCGACATATAAACAATAAATATGTAATCAGCACCTCCTAATTGATCAGAAAAAACAATAAAAACTGCTCTTTTCATACCCTCAAAAAATCCACGAATTTTGTTAAAAATTCCATAGTATAGCTCATGATTTTTTCCAAAAATTTCGATTTTATTAAAGCGTGAGTTAGGGGTCAAACCATAGAGATATCAATGTATAAACAATAAATATGTAATCAGCACCTCTTTATTAATCAGAAAAAACAATAAAAACTGCACTTTTCATACCCTCAAAAAATCCACGAATTTTGTTAAAAATTCCATAG
>JAUJYS010001994.1:0-15824 GCA_033995665.1 Melogona broelemanni
AGTCCAGAGCTTAGGGGTGGATCCTGCAGCCTGGCTATTCCAGCTGCCATTCCCCATCCATTCCCTTCCCTGCCCCTGGTACATCTCCGTAGACATGATGGTGCAGTAATCCTGTAGTGCACTAGTCACTACGGTGATATAAAAAAAAAATATATATATATATATTAATTCAAATCGCCGAACCGGAACGATGCCGATGAACGAGATTGCAATTAATAATCCAAACTGATAAAGGGCGTTAATTTTTACTTCGTAACGTTCTTCGTAACTTCGTAATTTGTTGAATAGCTATCAGTTTGCATTATTAATTCCAATCTCGTTCATCTGCATCTTTGCGTTTCGGCGATTTAAACTCATTGTATGTGGGTGAGCGCGTTGTGTTTTTGGTGTTGTGCTCGATTATATTTGAAAAATCTTGAATTGAAATAATGCACTATTTTATGTACAAGTGGGCAAATGTGGTGAGACAAATACGCATATAACAAATCGCAGAACCGAGCAACTTCTACATTTTATTGTTCCTAGGAATATAAGTGCAAACAATGCAATATACGTATGGTAAACAATTGCAATAAAACGTGAAGTAATCCAAAACCTTTTCATGCAAGGCTTATTTAACCTTTTTTTAGAAGGCAGCTTCTAAAACACATTGGTGTTTACGGAGAAACTCTACCTGGAAATTAAATCTCTACGGTTTTATGAGACGTTAATTTGTTGTTTTTACTGTAGACAGCGAGCAGTCTATGCGTGTCATTGACAACGTATTTGCTCACGGAGCCATTTGCTCCACTGCCAATGCACGATAAAATGCTGGCCTATATTACCGTGGGGGGACGCGCAGGCACGACTAATTTCATTACATATTGAGGCTTTGCGATTTTCAATACAATTTCGGGCTCTATTACACGTCGAAATTTCTTTTTTCGGGCGCTTCAGACTTAATTCGGCTTTTCCACCGTCTACACAATTACGCCAAGCAAAGAGCTTCCTTGAATTCTTGTTGAGAGTAAGGGAAGAGATCAAATCCTGCGCATCAATTTGAAAAAGCGTCCTCTAGTGGGAATTTTGTGCAGTTCTTTTAGGCAGGGATTTGGGAGCGCCGAACGGTGTAAAATGCCACGGTGGAAATTTCCATGGACCCCTGTGCCCTACTAGAGAGCTCGTCCTTAATTGCGAACTAAACTGGTTATGTAAATATTTTATGGTATAAACCGTGTTACAGCGACCACCATTTCAAGAAACGGTACAGTTATGCGTACAACTGAATACAAATTTATTGAGAAAAACTGATTAAATGTAAATAAAATAAAATCGGGGATTTATAGTGAGACACTTTTAATCCGTCAGGTACAGAGGAATACAAATTGTGTTAGTAAGGTGTATGTAATAAGGTGGTAATAATGTGTGTGTAAATAAATGTGATATTATTAGATAGGAAGGAAATTTTCAAAACGTTTGACCTGCTGAATACCACTATAGTAATTATTATTTTATTCGCAGTTATTCTGTGTCTCTCGTGTTGTTATAACAATTGGTTAAGAGGCACATCTTCACCAGTACCCAATGAAATAAACAAGAGCCTGCGCCGGGAATCTAACGCGGAACCATCGTAAGACAGTCGGTTGCGATATCGACTGGGCTGCGATAAGACGTGTAATATAAACGAAATGAAGACAGCGTTGTCCCACAAGGTGTTATGTCTTATCAATTTCTTGCGTAAAAAAATGTATTAATTCAGCCAATGAAGTCGTCAAAATTATTTATCTTGGAATGAATTGCACTGAAATATTTGCAGTCAAATTTATGTTATTGCAAATTTACCTCAACAAAAAAATACCTTACTTAATTATTTGCGCAAACTAATCATCTATCTACAAATTATTTGCATAATTTCAAAAAAGGATATCACTAATGCCGCGAATATCTTGAACGGATCGTCCGTTGAAATTTAAAACAAATGTTCATCGCTTTTAATCACGATAAAAAGTCAACTATGTGACGTCATCGATAGAGAATCTGAATCGGCGGTCGAAAACCGGCGCCCGCGCTACATGACAAGGGGGTAACTTGAGCGCACCGCGTCGAACAGCTGCAGCGAGTGCTGTCACAAAGGCCAAAAGTGCATTGCGGAAAAATCCATAATCAATGTGGAGAGAGGGAGAGAGAGAGAGCTAGAGAGAGCTTTGACGTCAACAAGAAGCGGGGACCGGACGGACAATTTAATTGAATCCTGCAAAGGTCACCTTCCGCTGACGTCACCGGGTTGCGTGACAATATCTGATTTTTACCCCCTACTTTTTATCGATACTCGTTTCACTACACTTGAAATAAATTTTTGCCGAATTTCCGTTCGAGTTTTATAATATCAAAGCAAAAGAAAGCTCTTAAAAAAAAAATCCCCCATTTTTACGTAGTTTACGTGCGTATTATTTGCAGGTAATGATGCTAACGTCCGCCATTTGCAATTGCACCGCCACTAGCGATTGCAATTTAAACTAATTTGTCAATGCATTTGCCGCAGGTCAGATAACGATAACCTTTGGATAATTCTGACTTACGCCAATTTATTCACTTGATTCAAAAGTTCGATTAATTTTAATTGATTAAGTTTTAAGCTTGCTAACGCTTTTGTGTCGCAAAGCCTTATAGGGGGCGACCTGGTCATTTTGCCTAGCTTAGGTTTCATACGTTTGACAATGCACAGGCACGAGTTCCACGGCTTTACTTACATTCCGAATTAAAACGGGCAAACCTATTTCACCAGCCTCAAAAAAAAATCTGGAGGTTTCGGCCGGGAATCGAAATCACGGGCATGGCAAGCACCACGATGCCACACGACACTAATCCTATTACAATACATTTCTATAGACGATAGCAATGTCATGTAGTAGTAATGCTGTTTGATACAGGTTTTTAGCTTGTACACTTGCACAGAATACACAGAATTGTAATTAAATGCGGCTATTTCTGAGAGCTGTATTCTCAGAATAGCATCCAAAGCCAACTGGTATTCAAGTGATTCGTAGGTTTTTTCCTTTTTTAGGTTTCGGATCAGAGACGGCATAGACGGGCCATTGACAGAAGAAGGCTTTTCTGCGCGAGATTATTGCTAAGCAACGTCTATTGATGCGATTCGAGGACTAAAACCCAACCTAATGCACTTGTGGGGTGGTCGCCGTGTTTGCTTTGGAGGCAATTCAGCGGGTTCCGTACAGAGTAAGAAATCGAGAGGATCGTTCGCAAAGTCAGATACTCGCAACAAATTCATGGATACTTTAATTAAGGGGTAGTCAGTGGTGCTAATTCGTAGTGGAATAAGTGAGAGCCGTTCATAAAGTTACCTGTAAAAAAATTGCTTAAATCTCAATTAGAATGTAATGTACTGCCAATTTTAAGGGAATACGTGAGGGTCGTTCAAAGAATGTAATAGCGAAGGAATATTAAATTTTACAAAATAAAAATGGCAAGAAACTTCTTTCATAAATTTGAGTTGCACTTCATAAATTTGCGTTGCATAAATCATTCATTAATTTCCGTTGTACGATGCAAGATTAATTTCCGATTGTGAGTTTGCAAAATGTGCTATTAGCGGCGCTAGAGAAGACGTGTGACGTCACTCTTTTGATGTTATAGAATAAACAATCTCGCGTCGTCATGCTCACTCACTAAAACAAGCCAACATAAAATGAAACTATTTTTAACAAATTGCCTTTTCTAGGAAAAAAAAAGCATTGAGATTTCAAGCCCCAAAAAATAACAAATTAATTTCCAGCGCATTTCGAAAAATAAAAAACCGCGATATATTTTTGGCACGCCGCCATTAGAGAGCCGACAGATGTGCAAGATTAATTTTTAGCCACACTTTCAGCTCGCTCGTGGTCGGCAATACGTCATCGGTGACGTCATAAACGGGGGCGTGGCCTGTTGTGTGTGTATGTGGGGGGGTGGTGGTGGTGGTAATGGCGTAGGGAACAATTACGCCATATACCTGGAACGTGGCTTCACTCCACCGCACCGCACCGTAGACGCGGTCGATTTAGGGCGTGGTCTAATTGGTCTCGTATTTGCCATTAAAAGTGGGGATTGTTGGGGTCCCCAATCACAAATTACCCAGCCTCCCTTCCCCACTCCCCTCAATGGCCACACGTAAAGAGGATATTAAAATGCATTGCCCTAGCAAGCTGCGACTAGGTTTGCGAACAGCCCGGTGCACGCGTGTCAACAATGGCAAAAGGTGTTTGTCGTCAATTGTGATAATTAAAGTGATTTTCAGTGTGGGGTAGGAACGGCAAAGGAACGTCTCGTTTCCAAGAAAATTGGTTCCTTTTCTAAGGAACGTTGGAGCGTCCGCGTTTCTTTTTTGAGGAACGTCAAAGGATTTAGGACGTTTCATTCGATGCGAATGAAAATGGCGACATGCTCGATGAACGGCGAATAATTATTTGTTTCTATGACTAAAAAGGCTTAAACCTTTTGATATTCACTAATAATTTGTCGAGGAATATGGTTGCCACACCGAACTCGGTTTTGTTATGTTGACTATAACTATGATTTTTCACCAGTACCGCAGAGATCGGTTAATTAAACGAGAGCCTGCACCGGGAATCGAATCCGGAAGCATCGCACCACTGTCGGGATTGTTTTGTATTTATTTTTATACTATTTTTGTACAAATTGCTTTTCAGAAGGAAATACTTTACTTGAATAAATTGCTTTGAAAAACCTGCAATACCTAGTTTGATTTAAGTATAATAAGACAACTTAAACTTAACCCTTGAAGTTACCGTTGAAAGTATCCCTAAAATGCACAAGATCAAGATCAATCATCTGTCACATTGCTTTGAAACAAAATCTCGTATTTTAAGGTAGGGGAACTTAATAACGTATGTGTATACGGATAAAGAAATTGTTTAGACAGTTTGATTGTCCCTTGTAGAGAGCATAAGGGGGAGGAGGGCGGTTGGAAAGACACTTGACACTTAAAATGGCACGGCATTGCGACTCTATTTCACGAGTACACTTTTATATGTGTATGCTTTTGGGGAGAGGGCGAATTTCGAAATCTAAGCAGCTTATTCGAATCGATTTTCCAATTTAAGCGAAATAAGCTGGCGAACATATATATACACTAGGTGAGTCCCCACAATAAGACCGACTTACAGGCAACAATTTATGGGCCAAGGTACAGATTATACGTCCCCGTGACACTCTAATAAGTTCTGTTTACTTTTCACTCTGCCCGTCACGTATAGGTCGTATTTTCCAAGAGTAATGCACACTGGCAGTAAAGGAGGCGTGACACACTATAATGGTGTGTGGCTGCAAATAGGTACAGGGGACTTACGTTATTCAGGCACGCAAGCACTTGAAAACATTAACGATAACATTTGCGTTGAACACAAATTCAGGTAAGTTACGCAAATAATTAAGACAGCGTAGAACGGTAATCAATTTTAGAAACTCCGTTTAAAATTTAAAATTATTATGATTTTACTTTGAAATAATTTGCAACGACCACTTACTGTGCCTTTTAATTCCGGTCGTTCGTTATTTTATTTATTTCTTACCCCCCTGTACCTATTCTGTACCTCCTCATGTTTCTATTACAATACTATTTTTATTTATTTATTATTTATGTTTATTTCATATTTATTTGTTTTTGTTTATTTCTAATCACTGTAGTGAATACCACTAGAGGAAATTATTATGTAGCCTTGATGTTTCTATGGCAATACAGTACTGAATGTAAGCGGCACGGTTTCACCAGTACCCCAAGATCGAATAAACGATTGCCCGCGCCGGGAATCGAACCCAGAACCGCTCGCGCCGCAATCGATTGCAATATCGACTGAGCTACGACGAATCGTACAGTTACCACTGCGAAAATTTATAATCTGAATTTAGCTAACAGGAATCTAAAATAAAAAATGTCTGTGATTGCTTTGAATTCCGAAAATAAAAATAGAATGATTTTTTTTTAATGATGCGACCATTTTTCTAGTAAAAAAAAACAACTCAATTTTCTTCCCGCACGTCCCTACAACGTACTTCCCGTAACTTAACGAACACCCCTCGGTCCGAAGGACGGATGTCCGCTCGTGGAGCGAGCCACAACAAAAACGATATTATTCGTGTCGCCCAATCTCGCTATTGATTGCTCGTACCGACCCAATTTGAGTTAATGGGGGTTTCGCAGATAAGAAAAAGCCGATTGAATCGCCCACACCCGAGATTCGCGGAAACCCTTGGCACGCGTCAGTACTAGGGAGTGAGAAACGTAAGAGAGATCCCAGAGAGCGGGGGAAGCCAATAACGATTTGGCTGGTGCAGCAAACCTAACGCCGTTTTCACCGCAGCACAAAGAGACTTTGTGTGATTGCCAACAACAGGGGGCAGCTGCCGCCATCTTTGCCTCGCTAGAGATTCCCCGTATCAGGCGGATTCACAATAGCCGGCCGAACGCTATGTGTCTTTTCGCCGCGATTTTAATAAGTGTTATCTAGCGAACAACTGTAAAAACCTTCGCGGTTAAAAAAATATTAAACAAATTAATAAATCACTTAACGAAAAGTCGGATAGCGAAACACTTTTTCTTCCCGGTAAACGGCAAGGCGCGTGAACAAAAACGAGCCACTTCTGTGCATGGACAGCATCTCGAAATGCGTTGACGCAGCTTTGCGCAAATGCTCTGTGTGATAGCCAACGCCTGGGGCAACCAATAATTTTTTTTTTTTGGCAAGATGAGTAGACCGGTCGCAAAAGTTTTTCGAGTAACGCTTAGTTGGCGTTTTGAAATCAATATTTCCAACTAGAAGCACCAAGATTCCTGCTGGGAATGTTCATTTTGAAACGCCACCGCATACCAAAGATATTCGAAATAAAATCTCGATTGAAACGTCGTATCGATATGACTCTGATAGGATTCAATACTAGCGCCACCTTGCAGAGAAATTCTGAACTCCTTGCGAGTCATTTCGTGGCTTTCTAACGAGAATTTTCTTTAACTAAACCAAAAGGTATTTGATTCGTTGAAATCGAATTCGTTGAAATCCAATTAGAAACTCACGATTCGCAAAAAATTCTAAAACGCTTGATGCTACAAGAGAAGTCCGCCATTTTCGCTCATGAATGACATTTCTTTTGATCTACCCCTAGTTTGAGTTTTTTTGCAATTTCATTAAAAAATTTCACTGTAATTAAGAATTCAGTGTGCGCCATTAAAATCACCAATCAATCATTATTTCTATAATTGCATTTCGGCCAAGATTGCGATAGAAAAACCATAAAACGATTGCAGGCCAACCCCTCAGCAATCTAAACTATCAAAATATATTTGTTTCGATATTAAACTGTATTATTAACTGACTATAACTGTATATATTAAAAGACTGCAAGCAATCAAGAATAATTACTGCCAAAGTATAATTGCTAAATCGTCGTCTTTAAATTTTCACCAAGGGAAATCACCTATTCGTGACGTGATCGTGTCACAGGCTTCCAAATTGTAACCGATCACACGCGCCCGTTAAATTTCCATCAACGACCGAAGAGCGGCGCTAGACCATCGAAGGCCAAATGTCGTCAACGGCCCATAGCCGCCTCTTTTGAGTCTTTGCCCGGCACCACCACTGCCTTTGGCCAAAAAGATAGGCGTCGCGTGTGTGGCAGTAAAGCCGTCGCCTTCGCCGAGCGAATTGGGGACACATTTTATCGATCGATTTTCTCACACAGCCCGGAAAACTAGACTGTAATCGCGTGTCGTTTGCAGACAAATTTACTCGGCGACGACGACGGCTGGTGAAGTAGGTGACAAATAGCTAAGGCGCTGCGGTTAAAATACACAACAGCGAAAATGCACACTTCAACAACCGATTTTTTCTCTCTTTCAGGAAATTCATTATGACTTGCAATTTCAACGTAAACTTCGTTTTTTTTTCTTCTCCTACATTTTCCCCAATTAAAAATAATGTCGTTTTTGGTAAGTAATTCGAAATTTATAATTAAATTTTTATTTAGGAAATTTAAGACGGAACTCTTAGAATTGCTTGTCAGATGGATGCAAATAAAAAATGTGCCTACGTGTATAGAATAAAAAAAATTCGTTGTAGCTATTTCAACGTGAATTTGGGTTTTTTTCTTTCAACATTTTCCAATTAAAAATAATGTCCTTTTTGGCAAGTAACTCGAAATTTAGAATTAATTTTTTATTCAGCGAAATTCAAGGTGGAAACTCCAATACTTGTTCGACCCCAATGCAAATGAAAAGTTTACCTGCGTTAATTGCATAAAGAAACTCGTCGTAGCCCAGTGTGGTGATCACGGGTTCGATTCCCGGCGCGAGCACTCATTTCATTGATTCCGGGGTACCAGTGAAAATGTGCCTCGCAGACATTGCCATAGCAACACGAAGAATATATAATCTCCTATAGTGATTGTACAGTGATTGTCAAATGAGAACGTAAGCCAAGCCAAAATAGGACAGCCTGAAAAAATGAACCAGAAAATCAATATCGTCTACTAAAACCTCTCACCAGTTCTTGTGGTTTTTGATGAAGAAGATGCCTTAAATAACACGATAGCTCAGTCAGGATTTGAACACCTGATCTATGGATTCGGTCGTACAGCGATCTAACAACGTCTATATATATATCTACGAGCGCATGTTCCTTTAAGGCAACACCGCGATATATTATTTATATTCAGGAATTTTCTCCACAGACAGGTGAAAAGGATCAAAATTGTGGCCACGAAATTTCGTCGTTTCGTGTTCATGTCGCTAGATGGCGTGGTTCGAACGAGAAACACGCGGATTCTTCTCGAAAAGCTTCCGGGGGGGGGGGGGCGGGGGTTGGAAATACCGTACATCGACATAAATAAAATATAATCTTTAGATGTGCGTCTGCGTGCGCATGACGTCATCCGGCGCCAGACCGGATTAATGGTTGCGTGGGCACCCCAGATGTTGCCGTGAAATGCTCCAGTTTCCTATTCTTGTAGTGGCGGGGGTGGTGGGGATGGAGGGAAGAACGCCAGGTCCCGAATGTCCCCTAATCCAAAGAAGTTGGAACGGACACCATCGACCAGAAATGCCATTTCCAGAGAGAGCAGCTTCGTCGAACAAACAAGATTAGATTTTTCTTGTCCGATTCGCTCGAAATGACGGTAGGTTTTCCGGGATTTAAAATCTCGAATGTGGTCTTTCGTTACCGCTTCATTATTAATTTAATTGATTCGACTTTTCGAACATTAGCAAAATTTAAATTTAAATCGGTTTGTTGAACGCAAAAGGTTCATACCGACTATTTTGGCGGCATTGTAGCAGATTCTATGTTTTAAAAACCTGCATTTAAAATGAGCTTCACGGTCTATTTTGCTATGAATTGAAGCGAACATATCGCGGGGCAAAATATCAAGAGTCTCAAAGCAAAAAATCCATATTTGAGAACCTGCCCTCGCTTTTAAAAATCAACTACACTCGGTATTTTGCTTCGAATTGCAGCTGACATATCGCAGCATAACGACAACCCCAGGAATCCGCGACAGGTCTCAACTCGACGACACCCCCTCCCCATCTATCCATCGATATCGTTGTCCCTTTTATTTCAGTCTTCTTCTGGCCCCAGCACCGTGTCTACGCGTGGGATATTACTGTACATCACATTGGCGCCGGGTGGCGACCCAACCGCGCATGCGTGAATCGATAACTTTGATGGGGGTGGTGGTGGGCTATGGAACGGCTCCACGAAAAGAGAGAGTGAGATGGTGGTGGCGAGAGCGCTCTCGGGTAGCGGGCGTATCCGCTCCGTTGCGGCCGCGTTCACGATATTGCCGCATTGCCGTCTCTTCGCTGTTTCCCAAGGCCACATCTCTCTCCTGTACGGGGCGGGGGAAAACCACCGCATGGAATAATGGCGATTCCAATGTTCCGTATATACGAGATGGGCTCTCTCTTCTTGAAAGAGCCTTTGGGCGACGCTCTCACATTTTCTCTTTGGTGGAAAGAGAGTCGAGAATTATTTTTTTTTCGCTGTCTGCCTCCATTGCAGCGCTCTCTTCCAAGATGGCGGCCACTGCAGCCGGGGGGAAAGAGTCACACCTCACTTCCTTCCTGGTTGAGACGGCGTGGTTGCACGAAATAAAATATCCGTTACAAAATGGTGAACGACGTGGCCGTTATTTTTTATCTCTTCTTTGCTGCGTTGCTCATCCATATTTCAAAGGAAACTTGAAAGTGTCTTTTCGTAAAAATCCTTCGGCTTGGTTGCATCAAGACCGATACAATTAAAAACGATGACTTCAATATATCAGAAGATATGGTCAAGAAAATTCGAAAATTCGGCATCCCGCAAACAAGATGACGTTTTGGCTGTTTCGAGGAATTCGTCGCGTCTCGCATTCAGAGATTCGAAAAAATTAGTAATCCATGTTGAATTCCAGTGGGAAAAGATTTGATGTGACAGAATAGTGGGAAAATATGCCAGTTTCACTAATATCGTTGGCGTTTGATGGCGGTTAGGTTTTACGGGCAACAATTATCTGGACACATTGATGTGTCCAGAAGGATAAAAAAGCGAGGCATGCCATATACAGTATTTGCGTTTGTCGAACGTGTCACTGGAGCATTGTTTGCATTACCTAATTGGGGCAGGTTTAATCCCCGATGGAGTCACGCAATATTGCGGGGCCACACATAATCAACGTTGATGGATGGAGTCGGACATATTGGGCGAGCACTTATCTTATTGGAATCGTGCGACCTGCGGACACATATGTACCAAGGAGGAAACAAGACATCACAGAGAGAACAAAAACAAATTGAAATACAAAGTTGGGTTTCGCTGTATACGTTGCGATAACATTGTCTAGTTAATTATGAACCTTTCAGTTCCAATCCGAAAAAATGCTTAAAAGCTTGATTGCTTGCTTGCTAAACTTTAAAGAAAAACATCTCTTTAAGAAAAATTGAAACTTCAAACATTTTTCCATTTTTACTTTATGTTAGGAACTAGGTGTCTTTTGTCATAACCATCCTCCTGTTTTAAAATTGGAATTCAAAGTTGTAAAAATGTCTATTAACTGGAAATAATTAAACGTACAGTTGATATGAATTTAAATTCATATTCATACTTTCCGAAAATATTATTATTTATAAATAAATAAATATAAGCAACTTTATAACACAGCTTATTTTTAACTTTAAAAAATGTGTGTGAAAAGTTGCTTAACAAATATAATTGCACCAATAATCGATGGTAACATATCGTTGAATTAAATTATTATTAATTACAATTAAATTATTATTAGATTTTAAATAATTAACCTTTAAAAAGTATATTGCATTAATAACGTATGAATTTGTCAATGCTAAAAGATCTTTGGTTTGAAAATGACATAACATATTAAACCTATTGCAGTCAGGATGACGACAATGTTGAAATAAAAAGCTTGGCATTTTACATTACAATTATCGAATATGTTAACAGACAATTCAATTAATCTTTGTAATAATTCATTGTTTGTGATTGTGCCATCATACAAGTTACAAAATTATGAATTCCTATTTTAGATGGTAAGGCGGCCATCTTTGAAAATGGTATATCCCCATTCATGCACGTCAAACCGCAAAACCAGCTCAAGGTGCATTCGAATATTTACGAATATCATTAAGTGGGTCGGAAGAAAAATCGATAACGCAAAACGGGGAGGAGGAGGGGGGAGAGATACAAAATGCTGGTCGTCTGCGCGCGGACAACAAAATGCAATGCACAGAAACAACGTCGTTCAAATATTAAAGCTCCGCGCCATGTACAACGGTCCGTAATTAAAGCCGACGTGCCCAACATGCCCGTACACGATGGTGAGTGACACGAAAAATAATCGAACCCTATCGGACTTTAAAGTTACCTCCGCCATATAAACGTGTGTGTGTGCTGTGACCAATCTTGAGCTAGCGAAAAAATCGATCATCTGGATATTACCAATCATCCATAATAGATATAGAAAATGCCTACTCATAATCATACAATACCATGTTTTTCTTAATATGTTATTCCTTATCTTTTTGATATCATATTGAACTCGGGATCGATTTAAAAAAAAAAAAAAAAGAAATTGGCTTTTTCTTACTGGGTCGATTTTGAAAGGTCTCAAGATTTTTTCTCATCACCAACATGGTTCATATAGTTTTCATTCTCAAATATCAAATTTTTATATCCGACGAAATGATGAACTAAAATATACAAATGCATTTTTATCCCTAAATACACAAAAAAGCCATACATGTAGGGCCCGACCTTCAAACCGAGAGTCGAAAATGGTTAAAGAGCATTTTCCACATCGGCCATTGTTATTTTCGCTTGCAAAAGAATCTCCGGAAATCTGTATTTTCCAATAACGCGGTATTGTACAGTGAAACCCAAAGAAAACTAACCCTAATTTTCCGTATCGCAAAAACCAAAATTGTGTGATTAACCGATATCTGTCTTATGCTAAACCTCCGATCCTATCGAATGCATCGCTTATCATCATTTTCAACCAACACTTCACTCACGATTCGAATTTTTCAGATTGGTTTCGTGAATTTTTGCATACGCGCGGGAAACCACTTTTGCAAAACGAACTCGCCGGTACCGAACTGTTCAAGCCGAGCGAAAAACGGCCGCCATTTCTGTACCACGAGATTTCCCCGGCACAAACAACCAACCAAAATAATATCTTAAGAACGAAGGCAAATTTGCTCGATCTCGAATTGCCTTCGCCGACATCGCCGTCGGGGTTTTTTCTACCGTTTTAACCGACGGATTAATTCAACCACGCACACAACGGGCGATTTTTGAGGCCCGAGCAACCCAGCAAAACCGGTGGTCGGTCGTCATGCGACAAAATCGGCGCTCGGTTCGCCATGGAGCCCACGCTCCGTTCCTGCGCATAGACACATGCACAATATTCACCAAAATACCGGAAAAAATGCGAATTTCACGACGGCGACAAGGGGCAAAATGTAAAGGTGTGATATTTCGTACTCACTAGGTCAAGCTCCTGTTTAAGATCATCCAATTTCTCATCTTTTCCTTTCTTTTTTCCAGCTTTTCCTGCGGGTTGATCGTTGGACATTGCAGGCTGTCCGTCTGGCTTTTGCCCATTATCCGTACTTTTGGTCGTCACCGCCACACGGTAGCTGTCTGAGCGCCCGTACTGTAACCATGGAAACGAGAGAGGACAAACATGTAGTGGAGATAAACGTAACGAGCGGTTTCCACCAATGGGAAGCGCGGTAGCGTCGCGCGCGCGTTCGCAGTCGCTCCGGGGCTAGAGAGAGAGCGCTTCTGAGCCCGCGGAATCCCGCCTATGACGTTGGCACGTGCCGCTCACTGCCAGCGAGCTGGTACGCTGACCAAAGTCAAAGCGAACCAAGCGCCATTTCTGGCGGATTCTCTGGCCGAGCCATTTTTTAGTTCTTATAACGTTCGCAAAGGCAAATAGCCACAATCGTCTATGTCACTGAAAGATAAATATTAAAACGAAACATCTTTATTGCGTCTGTTATCAATTTTCTATTTATTTTGGTAGCTAGCGGTCAAAATGAAATGTGGAGATGGTTCTGTTCTCTGGTTCGCTCTGGCGTGAAGTCCTGCACAAAATTGGATCGAATGGGTAAGCTTGCTCCGTTCGCTATATCCAGTGCATGCAAGAGACGGAGCGCTCTCGGAATTTCCCTGGATCTGCTCCCCGAGCCAGACAGCGCTCCCGATGCGTTTCGGAGCGTAAACGCAACTGTCGCCCCACATCTGTGGATATATACGGATCCCAGCCCCATATTCCATGGAGAAGAGGAAAGGGGGACAAGCGGCGGCATCGTTTCTTCTCTGCTTTTTGCATGGAATATCCCTCTTTGACATTTAACGTTTGCATGACCGCCCCGCGACAGACAATGCTGCCAGATACGCGCTCCGGTCCGAAACTGGGTTAGGCGCGCGTGCTCAAAGGTGAGTCGATCAATGGCGCCGGCTCCAGCTAACACTGACGGGAGGTTATTTTTAGGACTCACGTACCTGTGCTTCGTCAAGTACGGTACATACCCCGAGTGTTAGGACTCGGAGAGGACCTTGTTTCTCTCCTAGCGCGTTGGCCGTTATTTGACAAAAAATACCCGAGATAACCCAGCAATCGATTGATTGTCCTAAAAGCGGAGTATCTGGTGAAATATTCTCTGCAATTTACAGATTGACATTCATCCAAAATAATAAAATAGCTGGACATTCCCAGCGAAATAATGAAAAATGATCTCTCTTCATAGATTTAAAAAACTATTTTATTATCGTTTTTATTAATATTACGCTAATGAATAGCTGAGAAATAATTAAAAAATATTACAAGTTCATAAACTAACGAAAGACACTGATAACGGGGAAAAAATTTAGTAAACAAATATCCCCAATCACAAAATCAAGCAAGTTACAAGAAATACTCTCTGCAATTTACAGATTGACATTCATCCAAAATAATAAAATAGCTGGACATTCCCGGCGAAATAATGAAAAATGATCCCTCTTCAAAGATTTAAAAAAACTCTTTTATTATCGATTTTATTAATATTACGCTAATGAATAGCTGCGAAATAAATAAAAAATATTACAGGTTCATAAACTAACGAAAGACACTGATAACGAAAAAAAAATTTTAGTAACCAAATATACCCAATCACAAAATCAAAATTTTGGACGATTTTGACACACCAACTTTAAAATTTTGCATTAATCGTGTAACAATGACTTTTCTAAGTTAAAAGATAAATATAATTGTAAAAATCAAATATCGATAACTGAAAACATTACAATATCGATACGGATTGGATAATCGGTAAACGCCGGATTCCAAGAGATTAATGCACGATTTGGCTGGGTACGATGTTTGTGTTAAGAAAATATGGGAACCACGAAAATTTGCAACGTGTTTATACGTTGACCCCGAACAGAGTACATCTGTATACGTGTACTGCGGTGCAGCATGGGGAGCTTTTAAATAGCGGGTGACCTTTCGGGAAATTACCTTATATTTTTTAGACTCTAGAGCTCCTAACAAGAAAGCTATAAAATGATTTGCATGGATATTTTGACGTATCCAAGCAGAAATAAAAATATTCATCTTCGAAAAAATCCAAACCCAAATCTCGTCTCAGTTCGGCGATTGATTTTATTTGTGCGTCTTGTGTCATCTATGTTTCTACGCGTACATACGTTTGGATTTTGAAGAAAGCTCCAGTCAAAAACGATGGGATTTTGTATAAAAATAGTCAATCCCCAATTGAATGTGGGGTATCCATAATTTATCGAGGCCTTCCTTAGCCTTTATATTTTTTTGTAAGAGTATAGCTGTTCATGGAAATCTTTCTTTTGAGAAATATTTTTTTTGCTGTGATGTTTGCCCGGGTAGCAACTTCGTGCAATTCCACGGTGAAGACAAAATTTTGTCTGCTAAGCGAAATCTCAGGGTCGTCGTCGGAGGTTTCATGTGGCGTAGTGGTTAGCAATTTTTTTTAATCACCGTAGTGCTACACTAGCACTACAGGATTACTGCACCCTTGTGTCTCTATGGAGATATGTGAGGGGCAGGGAAGAGAAGGGAAGCGAAATGGCAGCTGGTATAGCGAGGCTGCAGGATCCACCCCTAAGCTCTGGACTCCCTAATGGAAGTTCAGGGGGGACACCAGTACCTCGGCTTGTCGAATAAACGAAAGCCTCTGCCGGGAATCGAACCCGGGACCGTCCGCATCGCAGTCGGAAGCATCACGGATTGGACTAGCCGGCCGTACAAATATTCGCTTA
>JAUJYS010001995.1:0-15823 GCA_033995665.1 Melogona broelemanni
GTTCCTTTTTTGAGGAACGGAGGAACGCGTAGGTTTCTTTTTTATTTTTGAGGAACGGGAACGGGAACTGGTTCCTTTTCAAAAGAACGGAACCCAACACTGTTCTTTACCAGTATATCAATTCGAAAGTAACTTCAAGGTTGTTTCAATATGAGACAGATTACACATAATTTATCCATTTCAAAGGATGACTTAGCTACTTTAATTCATGGTCAATCGTATCAAAATAATTTCGCACACAACACAACAAAATTTGACATAGGAACCTCTTCGGTGATCTCTTCGGCCGTCTCCACCAACAAGGGCACATTAACATCGGGCAAGGTTAACCCACTAGCGTTGGTGTAGATATCCAGCGCGTCCTCGTAAGCCTTCGACGATCGGTCCAGAGCATCCTTGGCGACCTTTTTGGTTTGGTTAAGTAGGTCGTCGGAAAGTTTGAGACTAAATGTTGAAAAAAAGATGAACAAGGTAACGTTGTGTTAGAATTGTTTGATATGGGCTACAAACAATCAGAAGGCGAGGGCGAATAAAATTTGGCGTGGCAAAGGATGAAAAAACATACTCTTGCTTCAGTTTTCTTATTTCGTCGCTTGTTTCTTTCTGCTGGTTGATGGCATCTCTGGCAACCTTGTATGCTTCAGTGGAGGTGTTGAAGGCTTCTCCCGCCAGACGCTCAATATCCTTTGCCTCCTCTTCTTGCCTGAAGTAAACAATTTAAAAACAAAACAATTGAAGACAATAAATTATACAAAATATCGCCATGAATCACCATCACATAAAGTAAAACCTCTTTATGAAACTACATAATTATTGAAAAATTTAATAAGTCTTTTTTTTAATTTACGTCAAGTGACTACTGTTGCTGAAGATATTTATTATTTGGTTATTAGAAATTGTAATTTTCTATTTATAATTTGCTTATTTATAATTTGCTTATTCTAAAAAAAATATTCCGTAATAACTTTGCGAATAGCGGAGGCAACCTACCGGTCGGCTTCTTGTCGAGCCTGTCTGGAGATCTTGGTCATACGATCCGACTGCTGGCCAAACTTGTTGGCCTGATCCTGAGCCTGTCTCAAGGCGTCACGACCCTCGTTGTCCAGATAGCGCTGGGCGTTCTTCAGCGCCTCCTTGGCCCTACGAATGGCGTCCTCGGCCTCGGTGATGTTGCGCACCCCCTCGCCCGAGTCCTCCATGGCCCCGCCGATTTCGCCTTCGATCTTGCCGGCTGTGGCCTGAACCTCCTTGATGCGATCTCGCAGATCCTTCAGTCGCTCCACGATGGCTCCGTCCGCACCTGATAAAATAAAATTGCACGTTGCAGTGTTACATCGAGTTGTGCTAGTAAAAGTTCCAGGAACGGAGGAAAAAGATTCCTTTTTTTCTAGTTCCGTTTCCTAGGAGGGTTCCATTTTCTAGGAGGAACAGGAAATGGCTCCTTTTTTCTATGAGGAACAGGAAAGTGTTTCCTTTTCCCAAGGAGGAACAGGAAAGGGTTCCTTTTTCCCAAGGAGGAACAGGAGAGGGTTCCTTTTTTCCTAGGAGGAAACGGAGAGGGTTCCATTTTTCCTAGGAGGAAGAGGAACAGGAACGGGTTCCTTTTTTTTAAAGTGTGCGATTTGCGGAAAAAACTTTAAAGGAACGAACCTAAAATTGATTCCAAGTAACTATAATATTATTTCTCAACCAGATTGATCGAGCAATGACGGTCAAATTTCGGTTTAAAAGCAGAAGGCAGCACATGTTTGAAAAATGCATAGATGCATACAAAACCTTCTATCCGTGTTCATCCGTTCAGAGAAAAAACATACCTTGCGTGCCCAGTGAATTGATCTTAAAGTTAGGTAATTAAGCCACCGAAACAAGAACAAACCTTGAGCGTTCTTTGCGTCCCTCAGCAAGTCCTCCACTCGTTTCTGAACCTCCCTCAGTTTCTGTTCGAAGTCGGCGTCGTTCTCGAAGCCCGGGTTCTTCTCAATGGAGCTCAGCAATTCGTCCAGCTCCTGTAGCTTCACTCGCAGGTCGTCGGCGGACGCCTGCACCAGGTTGTAGCAGGGAGGGCAATCTGTACGCAAAAAATATTTTTTGGGTCAGGAAAAAAACAAATTGTGACGGAGATCGGTCCTTAGAAACGTAGGGTGGTTCGGTAACGCACCGATACATCCGGCGGCCTTGTTGTACTTGTTCTCCTTGCAGCGCTCGCAGTTGCGGCCCTCGACGTTGGGCTTGCACTGGCACTGGCCGTGGGCGTCGCAATTGGGATTGAAGGATCCGATTGGGTCGCACTCGCAGGCTGAAACGAACAATTGTCGAATGTTACTCAAATACGAGTATATTTTATTGGCGATCATTGTAGTGAATAGAAAACGCTGCAAGGAATCCCGGCACACCTCGTGTTGCTATGGAAATGTCAGATACATTTTCATTGGTACCTCGGGATCGAACAAACGAGAGCACATGTTGGGAATCGAATCAGGGTCACACCACAGTCGGTCGCAATACCCTATTGGTCGTTTTGATATGAAAGAACAGTTGCTTTTTTTTTCGTAAATGACAAGAAATTTACCATCGCTTTTTCGCGTTTTGTATCATTAAGTTAAAAGTGTAAAATATCATTAAGTTCTTTGTGACGCGCTCAATTAATGTTAATTTAGATTTTTACAGAAACACAACTCATTTTAATGCAAAGTTTTTTATTCCATTTTACCAGGTTTTGACCGCCTGACCAACCTCAATAACAATCGATAACAAAATTGATTGCAAATTGATATTTCGGTTGTTCAGTGCAAAGAATACAAACAAAAAACCGTCTAAACGTTGTTGTCACAAGCGTAACGACTACAGATCTGTATTCGAGAAATAAAAACCTACCGGAGCAACCCTTGTGAGAATAGCCGTAGTGGTAGGCGGCGCACTTGTCGCACTTGGAACCGGTCACGCCCGGATGACAGACGCACTGGCCGGAACGAACGTCGCACGAGTGGCCCACCGCTCCCACCGGATCGCAGTCGCAGGACTTGCAGCCTTTGCCACTAGTCACGTCCCAGTAGCCCTCCTCGCACAGATCGCAGCGTTGCCCGACGACGTGCGGCTGACACTCGCATTGGCCGTTAAACGGGTGGCACAGGACCGGTTCGTTCTTGAGCAGCTGGGAGCCGAGGGTGTAACAGTTGCATGCTACGGAAATTAAAAGTCCAACACTTATTCGTTTGCCAAACCGAAAATTAATTTAATTACATTAAATGGGGACAGGTTGACAGTAGTGAACTAAATCACATAAATTCGTCGAAAATAAATATTGCAATTAAAATGCGAAGCTGATTTATATATTTTTTTTAGTATATACGTGGATATAACTTGTATAAAGAGGAATAAACTTTAGAGTAAATTTTAATTCATTTTTGCGACACGAACGCTAGCTAGACATTATTGGTATAATATTTGTAGACTAATATTAAATAATACTCATATACAGAATACAACGTACGATATAATGTATCATACAGAATACTTTGTACTCTATAAAATAAAATAATGGGCAATTGAAGGAAGCCTGAAAGGGTTGAGTTGTTTTCGGAACTCAACTCTGCATAAAAGTCAAGTGAAACCAATATGGAAATTTGAAGCAAGAATGCTGTTTTTCTACACTTACGTTTGCAGTCGCCCTTGACACTCGACAACGCATCACCGTAGAAGCCGGACAGACAGCGTTCGCAGTGAGGTCCAGTGGTGTGGTAGGTGCACTTCAAACACTCGCCGGTGGTTCTGCGCATCAAACTAGAAAGGTTAGGCGGGCTCGAAAGGGAACAACGTATCGAAACTGGGCAAATACGGGGAGTACTATAACGCGCGCTTGCCTGTTGCAGTTGCCCACTCCGTTGAGATCAATGTTGCCGTTGCAGTTGCAGCGTTGGCAATTGATGGGCGCACCGTATCGGCCTTGCGGATCGCCGAAATAGCCGTCCGTACACAAATCGCATTTTGGTCCTGGAAATTTGTCAAATAAAAGTCGTTTAACAGATTTGATACCAATTCAGTCTCTTTAATCGTATCGTTTGATTGAAAAAATAATTCTTACGAAATTGAAAGAACATATATACAAGTTAGTAATAAACATCATTATTTTTTATTTTATTCCGGACCACTGTAGTGAATAGCACTACAGGAGGTTATTGTACCCCTCGTGTCGCTGTGGCAATGTGTGAGGGGCACATTCCAGTACCACAGAATCGAACAAACGAAACTTGCGCCGGGAATCGAACCCGGGACCACCCGCTTAGTACTTCCGTGTGGATGTACTCGCTGTTCGCGGTGTTTTTGTTTTTGGTTACGTTGCTGTGGTCTGTGTTTCTGTTGTTATGGATTTCCAAAATATAAATTATTTCCTTTTTCAAGTGATTTGATTTTTATTTGGGTGAAAGTGAAAGAAACTTGGAGTAAAACTACTGCAAATCTAGCTCATTTGTTTTTCTTGATATGATTAGGGTCGTCCAGAAATTACAAACAAGATGAATGAAAATAGATAAATAGATAAATTTACTTAGTTTAATGAATGAAAATCTTGCGCAAAATACACGATCTAAAATAGTGACGTACCTCTGGGGACTTACTAACCGAGGTGTTGCATTCTGTACTCGCATGTCAACATGGTGTCACTCGATATGCGTTTTTGTAGTTGATAATGATTGAACTTAATTCAGTGACGTCATAGTTTTGGTAGTTGATAATGGTTGAACTTAATTCAGTGACGTCATAGTTTTGGTAGTTGATAATGGTTGAACTTAATCCAGTGACGTAATTTTGTGAGATCAGGCCTTCGAAAATGTACTGCACTTGCTGGTGCCGCAATTCGCCCCGGTTCATTTGGTGGTAGGCCGACCCTGCCAATCGGTGCTGTGCATTTCGCCAACCACCCACTATTTTACCATGCCCCGAAACCTTTCCGCCGATATAGGGAAAAGACCCGGTACAGCGCTTTGATCGACGTCTATGCGAATCACACCGCATTAAAATATTGATGATGCATTGGTCTAATTATCATAGGGCGAAGCTATCGCTAATTCTCTGCGCAGGGAGCAATTTTATTTCGTGGGGTTCCATCCCGTTTTTGCATGTGCAGTGTGTTCCGCGCGAGTTCGTTGTGTTCTCACGGATAATTTTTGCATTCGTGTGATCTGATAATTCGCTCATTTGCGTTACTCGCTCGCGTCAAAAATATTCGACGGTGCCGACGAGGACTGAGAGGCCGAGAGGCCGATGACTGCTCACCGCGATCCCGAAGCTAGTCAGACTTCATACGGTAATTTGAAATTCCCGTTCCATAATAATTGTGGATTATTTATTGTTATCCTGTTGACATTTGTGTGATGATCGCAATCGAGTTTTGGGTGCGTTGATTTTTTGTATCTTCTCAGTAGTGCAAAGTTTCGACGTGGGGTTCAGTTATCGTATGACGAACGCAATTCGGATCTTGATAATAATCATGTATAGCCAGCCTCGAGGTTTTGCGTGAACTTAAACATACAATGTATGAAAGAAAGCAAAATGCACAAGTTTAAGTATTGTTAATCATTATACAAGTACATTATGGAGTGCTACTAATCTGGCTTTTCCAACGCCGCATGCCGTTTGCTATCGGTCAAAAGCTTTCGTTGATATGAAAATTGTTAGTTTGTTTCTGGAAATTTATGTTCATTGATGCACGTGTGCTGCACTTAGCGTTGTAGATGCATTAGCGTGTCAATCCTTTTACCATTTGCTGATTATTCGCCGGTTATCGTTGATTGACTTAAGCTAATTTAATCGTGTTTTATCAATTGACATTGACTCACAAGTATGTTACTCTTCACCTTAACCACAAAGTCATGTGTGAAGTGTTTGAATTTATTATATCGTGAACTTTCTGTGATCTCGCATGGTGTATATTTATGAAGTCTGTAAAAAATTAGGCAACATTTACCAATATCAATTTGAAAGGCAGAATTGGTAAGTAATGTGTGCTTGTGAACCACAAGAGTTCTTTATTTATAATGTAAGTTTATTTCAAACATATTCTCAACATAATACGGCAAGTGTTTTAGTTGCATTACATGAAAACATTATAATTTTTTGTTTTGTTTAGTTGAATGACCTTGACAATGATTCAGGTTGCCACAGTTATAACAAAAAATCGTTGAAAATAGCTTTAAAAAATATAATGAAAGCGGAACAATAAAAAAAGTTTTCATTTAAATGACGAAGACGGTTTGTTAAATACAATCAGATCAAACCTGAATTTAGCTGGACACATTAGGTTGAAATAGGCAGCAATAATTTTTAGCCACCCTGTACCTAGCCTATGATTCAGCGTACGGCAGGGGGGCTGCAACTAAAGTACACACGTACACGCGCCTGCATAAAATATGGTTCTGTGAATGGTGGAAATTGCTTCATCTACGCATGAAGACGCAAATGCATATACATTTATATATGCACATATGCGCTCGACCCGACGTACGTCATATGTCATTGGTCCCTCCCGCCGCCGCCCCCTCTCTCATTGCCGCCCTCTCACGTGAATATTAATTGCCTGGCGTTTCGGTTTAGATCGATAGAGACGCCATCAAACGTCGGATCACATTTCTCGACTCTGGCCGAACATTTATCCTATGCCATTTGACTGGCCGCCACTCGTCCCCTTACCCCCTACCGCTCGCTGCTCATCTGGTGGCGAAGCTATGGAGCTCGTCAGACTCAGACGCTATCATAAAATGTCAGGTAGGCCTTCCTTTCCGCGTCTATCGAGGGGCGTGAGCTGACCCCACGCCCCGGCGTGGGGCTCTCTGTCGTACGGGAGGGGGAAGCAGCTGTGTCTGGGGTCTAGCAAATATGTATTGGATGTCTCGTGTATCACAATGGACAGCGGCGTTTTTTTTTTTGCCGTTGATGGGGTGGAAGCTCGATCTACGGAGGTAATCGTTGTTTTCTGATCCGCTCTTTTGGCGTTGTGATAAGTTGTTCTTTTTTAACGGAGTGACCTCTAGGTGGCGCTGTGTGGTGTGCTTTATGACGGTGTATCCTCCCCATTATCCGCTAAAGTGGCGCTTAGCTTTTTTGGGCAAGTGTAATTTTTGAATCGCCAGCCATTTAATGTGGTCATAATTTGTCATAACCCCCCAAGGGGCTGCTTGCGGGTTCTAATTGTAAATTATAAATAATTTCATTTGAAAAACGATTAGGAAAATCGGTTACAATCAGGCTCAAGTGTTTTCTCACTTGAGGCTTTGCTCGCCTCTGTGTTCGTAACGATTAACGAAAACGTCTCTTAGGCTTCATTTTTGGTTGCGACGACTACCAAAGTTTAAGGGAAAGTCTAATATATATCCTGCTAAGACCCCTTTGCGCACATATGGGCGTGCTTGAAAACAAACTATTCGCGTGCTTATGGTACAAAAATCAGTTGTTTCATGCTACAGATGTATCTTATCTTGCAATGCTGTGCCTGGTGTTCGCTGCAGTTGTGATCCACCGCTAGTCAGATTTTGTAGAAATCGCCAATTTTGTTAATGAAATAGCGCAATATATTTTTTTTTACTTATGCTTTCACCAAAAATAAGGAATGGTTCTTTATTAATTTTACCGTGGGTCTCCGGAGGCTAAGCAGGCAAATTTAGGTCAATTTAATGATGACCACTACAGTGTGTTTTGGCTGATAATATTGTCTTTTACCTTACTTGTAGTATGCCTTACCTTACTTTACTTTACTTACCTTACTTTGGTATGCTTTTACCAAAAAATCAGGAAGCGTTTGATCTTTAATTTTTCCGTGGGCAGGCAGACTATTAGGCAGACAGATTTAGGCCAATTCAATGATGACCCATGTTTACTAAAGTGCGTATTTATAGACCAATTAGTAAATTCTTAGACGCTAATTTAGAAGATATCTGCATGCATGACGCACCAAGCGTGTGCGAAAGTGTAAACCGTGATAATTGAATTAGACTTTGATATTTACATTGCTTATCAAACTGGTTCATCGTCACGATACCCCTAATTTGTTTATTTATTCCGATCGGCTACAATTGTAATTACATTCATGGTGCTCTTCGATTGCATTCGAAATGGAAAATAACTTTAGGTTTTCAAAATTGGGTTATCCATATCATTCTTTGGAACACACTAGCGGGCTTCTCCATTTTTATTATAAACGAATTGTAAGACTGTCTGGTGTTGAAGTGAATTCGAAAATTGCGTGCATTTTATATTTTATCAAATAGTTTATTGTTGTGTTTTTTCTTTAATTGGTCAATCGGATTTAATTGGTTGACCGAAATAATAATTTCTGTATTTTTTTCTTTTTTTTTATAGGTAAGGATCTTTTGGTGTTTTCCCATTGCTAATTTATTGCATTCACGTGTAACGTTGTGCAACTGTCGCGGTAAGTAGGAAAAGAATCAATTAAATTTGGTGGCTCTGCGCAGGGCGGTGGAGGGCTGGATCACTTCGTTTTACACATGTGTTTCAATGGGAGTCTCTAAGTGAAAGCGCTTTGGTGTTTCCATTGAAACACACGTTAGAAAAACTATCCGCAACACGCACGGTTGTCAGTTGGAGCGAAAAACGCTCGGTTCTCATTGAAAAATAAACGACCAACAAAATTAATTAACAATTACAAAACTGAACGCTGATTGATGCTTAAAGAGGCGTCCGTTTTAAACCGTCTCGAAAAGTCGAAGTATTTCGTTTTTTTTCATTTTTAATTATTTGATCCGTGAGCTGAATATTGCAAGTTAAGTAATGTTCCCAACGTGACAATATCTGGGTTCAGACCATGCAGCGCGCGTTGCCATATGGTTCGCGCATGCGCGATGCGTCCTATCGATGGGATAAGGAACGCGCGGAATGCCGACCGAGGGTCATTGGTGGGCGACCGCGTATAGACATTCGTGGGGGGGGAGGTGGCCACGTAATTGGTGACGCGGTCACACGTTCCTTCGCTGGTGTCGTGTTGGTATCGGTCACTGTCAACGTCGGCCATTGACGATGGCCATGTGGAAGGAACCGTCAACAGGACCAAATTTAACATTCGATAACTACTTCAAATACAAATGGATGCGCTTGAGGAACATGTACAACAGTAGTTGGCATTGCACGGTGATGCGTTGTGGAAAAAATATATTAAAAACATGCAACCAAAGCTAAAGATTAATTGTGACCAGTACTATCGCAGCCTCATTAGGGCGAAAATATTCCAAGACGTATTGAACAATTTAAGACTATGCCAAGTCTCGTCTCGATTAGAATGAATAAACGCACTGTGTTTGTGCGTGGGTGATATATTCGTCGTATCACTGAATAGATTATTTCTCCGAACGCCACAGATATTTGTTCTAAACGATCTTTTAAAAATCATTGTTACCAAAGGTTTGTTTGAATACATTTTCGCCGTGCGCCCACGGTAAATAGCGAATGCAGGTCTACCCAGACAGTCGATTTGAATGAACTAATACGTACGTGTGCGCGCATGTGACTATTTTATTTTTCTGTATTTGCTCGCACCAGATCACCATGCTCCCGTATTGTGGTTTAATTTGTGGGACGCGCTTGTTTGCGTTAGGGTGCACGTTTTGAATTGTTAGTCAAATTGTAGTTGGACCGTACTCAGATCAATAACAATTCAAAGAATTATGTCCCCACGCTAGGAGTGTGCCTGGCAGTGCCTGTGTAATTTTCTGCCACTATTTGAACAATTTTTACGGGGGAAGCCAATGAAGTGGCGCCTGTAGTCGCACGCACCCCGTCCCCACATAAATATCGGTTTTTTAATCTTTTGAATTTTTCCCCAGCGTTTTTTTTTTTCCTTTTCGACGTTTGGAACGTTGTATATTTTTTTGCAGGTTTTTTTTATCTCAGTTTCCCCGATATCTTTTGTTTTTATTGTTGATTCGATTCAATAAACAAGGGACGTTTGATAGGTTTAATCCGGATTGGTGCAGCGACAGCATTGGCGTTCAATAAATTCGCTTATGGAGGAGAAAACCCTCCATTCGTTCAATAGGAATAGTGTGTCGATTCCTGGGATCGTGTCTCTCCCCCTCTCTGCAGAGCTCCTTTTTCTTACTCTCGCTTTTGTCGGCTCCCCGCAGCTGATCAAGTAATTTATCTCGTCGACTCCTTCATCTTTCGCCAACAATGGATGTGTTTGTTTTCCCGCGGAAAGTGTATGGCCAACAAGATCATTTTCCATATGTGCTAGGTTAGGTTGAAAGAGTTTTTCCAGAAATATTTTTATTGTGTTATTAATTAATGGTTAAATACGTTTTAATTTTAATTTTTTAGAAATATCATTCTCTCGACATTGTATTACTTTCTTGTGAAAATGTGTCCCTCCACAACTGCTCAAACGGGTAGAGGGGCATCTAATATTCTATAGTGATATTCACTTCATTGATCGTAAAAATAAAGTAACTGTCAAGTATACGAATAAATATGGAAAGGCAATTTAAATTTTTATTTGTTTTTACCCTTAAATTGATTTATTAATATACTCAAAGAAGTATGCATTTTTAGAAGTAACTATGAATGTTATTTTCGAAATATTTGTATTTTGAAATTTCATGGAGTAAAATTTATTTTATTTGCGAATGGAGAAACTGTTTCGTAAAGACGCACGATGTTTTGAAAATAAATGAAATAATATTTATTTAATGAACAAAATGGAACAAATAAAATAGAAAGGCACAGATCGGTAGGCACCATACACTTATCGGAGAAAGCAAACACACCTTTCATCTCTCTCCCATCTCCTCCCATTGCGCGTCCAAACGTCTCTTCTCGCGCGTCTCTTTTGAGTTGGATTCGCCCGCTTTCTCTTTTGGCCCGTTTCGCCGGCTCGCTCGCAAGCCCGAGCAACGGCAACAGCAGCAGCTAATGCAGCTTTAATTGGTAATGCTTGATTACGACTTGTCACCACTTAACGAACAATTAAGGTGGCAGTTTCCCGTCCTCCGCTTCCGCGCTCTTTGTGGCTTTCGTCGTCGTGGTTCGTCGTCGTCGTACGTTTACGAGAGCGAACATCGACTTCCATCGGCCGACATCTGCCTCGCCTTCCATCTTCCGTTCTGGCACCGTTCATTTATTCATTGGCAATGTCTTGTCGACTCTCTTGCTCTCGCGCTGCCTCTCCCGCTGTAGCTGCTTCGAAGGGGAAGCTCCCTCTGTTTCACACTCCTGACCGATATAACCTACTGAATCCTCCTGAAACCCCGAATAGTTTGTTTGGATAAAATAAGACCATTATTGGTACAATGTTTGTTCAGAACGGTGGGAATTTCTAGATGAAGACAAATTGTGATGTCCTTTTTTAAAAACTGGTTGTTACTCGTAAATCAAACTTTGTGATTTGTGAAGCACTCAAATGCAAGGCAATGTCCGGATGATGATCCGAGAATGGATGAACCGGGAGATGTCTACCGGGGCTATATCACGGGTCATCGTTATTGCAATTGGCTACCGCAACGCGCCATATACAAATGGAAAAGTTCGTTTACTTCTAGGGTCGTTGCTGCTTGCGTCCCTCCATTCCTATATTTTCCCGGGCGTAACCGGGACGAAAGTCTAGATTTTCCAGTTTTCTAATAAACACCCCCCCTTACTTATCCCGGGCGTAGCCGGGCCTTTTTTCTGTGTGCGACCCTTTGCGTTTTCTCCCTTCAGAAGTTCCCCCCGAATTTATTTGCAGGCTTTCCTGCAGTACTTTAGTCGTCAAAGATCCTAGTTTCATTCTGAGAAAAGCTCCCCCTGATTTGCTTTCGTATTTCCCTGCATAGCATCAACTCTGCCAAGGCATTTACCGAACTAACTAGTCCGCTTGTTTAGGATGATGTCAGCGCCCTTTACGATTGGAAAATAAATTTAAATTGTCTCCTAAATATGAATGTGTGCACACATTTTTTTGTCCAAAACAATGTCATTGCTCTGCGATGAACTCTTATGCCCACTTAAAATGTTATCAACAATGAATTTCGTTTCAATTAGGAAATTGGTATTTTAATGTACTCGCAGCATTAAGTCTTGATAAAATGTTCTTTTGCCGAAGGAGAATATTTTTTTTTCCAATATTTTTTTTTGGCCTCGGTCTCAGTTGGGGGTCTTAACTTTTTTTTAAACCATTTCACAACATTTCCACTTTAATTCATTTATTTTTTTGCGTTCCGTGTTGTGAGTGTTGTTTTTTTTCCCTCCTACGCTAACATAAGAGTTTTTTTCGTGTGTATCAGCAGAATATATCGAAAGGCGTTGTAATATAAAGAATAAAAAAATTGCGTGCAGGCCATTACTTATTTACTCAACATGGGTTTTTTCCCGATCTACTCACGGAGGATCAAAAAGGTTAATGAAAATTGGATTGAGTCCATTCACGTTTTTTCAGATATGTATTTTGCTGGCGAAGGTGGTCCACCTTTATCATAAAAAGCTTACTGGTTTTTAACTTATTTTTTATTGCGCTAAACTTTCATTTTTTTTCTTGGCACGTACAAGCATTTTAAGAATTTGGTTATATATCTGTATACCAGGTAGTTCACATAGATATTGTAATATTTTTTTTTTCTTCTTTTTTTTTTTGATGTTTTGATATATATATTTTTTTTTAATTTTATATCTCATCATAACATGAACATGAGATCAAACACATAAAAATGTAAAATCAAATATTTGAATATTTGGTGTTCAAATATTACATTTTTTAGTGAAGTTGAGCGTGGGCTTAATGTGTCTCATTCGCCTGACGACGAAACTGACGACAGAGGTCGCTATGATCGACGGTTTCCAACTAGCACCTCGCTCCCACGTGCGAGGGTGATGGGGAAGGAGGATGGGGAGGGGTAGCGATGCGGACCTTGGTAGGCGTCGTCTAGCTGCAGGTATCGCGTGCTGTAATACGCCCCTCACTGTTCGTTTTCGGTGGGGGAAGAGATGGGCGAGTCGACAAAAAATGTGCGGCGACCGTTATTTTTGTTGTGGCGGCATTGTTTTTAACGCCAGCTCCCTCCCCTCCTCCCACTCTTTCCACCCCACAACTCTACTCGATGCATCGAGACATATCCACTATTGACATCACCAATACACAGATGCATAACGAAAATATACGTTTCCAAGGTTGGCGACGTGTTGTTTTCGCCCGCCTTCCCCCCTTTTATCGGTTTAATTTTTATTTGTCTTTTTGGCTGCTGCTGCTCAAATTATACATATGTGAATTTAGCGTTCGCGTGAGGACCAGACGCCGGCGAGACGTCTATTCCCGAGACAGTTACAACAAACTGATGTCACCCTCTTCGCTGTAGAACTGTTCAAGTCTGGATTTGATGCATGCAGGTAGACTGCCTGGAAAACTCAATTCCGTTTCATGTAATATGTTTCATGTATATTATTCATTTACAAGAGTCAATCATCTCTGAGTAGCACAAAAAATATATTTTTAAAAAATGCCTTAGAATTTTTTAATTTTTGAAAAACAAATGACATTTTTCGGATTAATACGTGCGAATGTCGAATACGTGCGAATGACAGAGAGCCAATGGCGTGCCAGTGGTGCGGCGATCCCGGGTTCAATTCCCGGTTAGGCCCTATTTATTCGATGCCGGGGTACTGGTGAAAATGTATCTAAGCAAATTACACATAGTTAGATTCGAATATCCTGTGGTGATACTTACAAAAAATAATGTGAATATAAAAGCGGTATTAAAAAAAAACAATAAAACTAATCAAACTATCAATTGAATTTTTTTGTAAGCAGTCCATATTCATTTGTCTTGGTATTTATTTTTTCATATCCATTTTCTTTAAAATATTTAATTAGTTTTAAATGCTCTTATTTTTTAACCAGTCTTCCCTGGATCTATCGTCGATAGATGGACTATTGCCTTTGCCATACTATTTCCATTGAATCATTATGCAACTACATTTATACCATTTTGAGGATTGATGTAGGAGCCGTTGGAGATTAATAGATATGAAGGAGAGTTAGTTCTCGACCAGAGAAAACAGGAAACGGTAACTTCAATTGGATTCGATTGTATCTATCAAGTGATATTTTTTTGTTTTTTTTGGGGCGATTCCTCACTCTTTCTGTGGGTCCCGGAGACGATGCACCTCATGCGAAAACAGGCTGTTCGGACGTAGTATTTTGCATGACCCACCGATAGAGTCATACTATTTGTTAGGGATATGGTCTACATTACCTAATAAATAAAGTTTATACATTTTTGCCGCCGTCGTAATTTTGTAATAATTGTTCCTCGATAATATTAAAACGTTATCCAAGAAGTTGCCGTTTCCTGTTTTCTCTGGTCGAGAACTAACTCTCCTTCATATCTACATTTATACCATTTAAAATAACAGAGAACATATCTTATACCCTTGAATTCGCCACGTCTGTTATTCACGTACTCGACTAGGGAGACACGTCAAAAATCGATAGAAATATTCTCAACAACTGTATTCAGTCACTCGTCCGTTTTGCCGAGACGACCGCCCTGTGGCGTTATTTTTTTCCCCTTTCCTTCCATTCACAGCTTTAGATTGGCTCTCCGAATAGGTCAGACCCTGCAGGAGTGTGTCTTTGATGCCTAATGTCTGGCCCGAGCTTAATTGTTGTAATGGCAGCCCCCGCGTGACCAGGCAAGTCCCAGTATAAATAAATGTGTACGACCCGATATAGCACGAGAGGAATTTTTCTGTTCCATGTCGTCGACCGGCTGTCACTTGGGAAACCGTTTGTTTCCTTTTTACGATGAAAATACATAGTCGCGTGGCGCTGCGCTTGTAAGCGGCCGTCATCATTTCGCCTCGTGAGATCAGGCGCTGCGTACGGAAGCAAAGCCAATAGCAAATCGTACACGTACGAGCATACTACAGTAAGTAGCACACTTTAAATCATTAAGTTCGGCGCATGCATGCAGAAGTTTTAAATTCGCCATTTTTTTTGCTAAGCTTCATAAGCTAGAACATCATTTTTAATTCTTCCGAATGGTTAAACTAAACTTGAAACAAATTGTTTTACAGTGCAATGCAGTTGAATGAATTCGGAATTTCAACCTATTAATTTGAAACTTGTTTTTGAGTGTTTGGAATTTATTTCTCGATTTGCACGTACTACGCACGTACTTATTTGACCACAAAAACCGACATAATTTTCCGGTATTATTTTTGGGAAAAAACCCCGCTATCCAGGTATCAGCCGATGATTCTTGAGTCTCCCGTTTTGGGGACGCCGGGTCGCACGAGGATAAACGTGCATGTGTATTCCTGTTGTAGTACCGCTAGACTGCGACGGTAGCTGTGTTGTTGTTTCGTTAAACGGTTCACTCGACCCCGAAATCGAACGTATTGAAAACCAGAAACGCCCTCGGCACACCCGGCATATTCAAAATGCATTGTATTATCAGAATTTTTTTTAGAAAATATTGTGGTTTTTTTTTGTGACCAAAATAACCTGAACCAAGAAAAGGAAAGAAAAAATTCTGCGTTTTCTGAGTGTACTTGCATTATAGATCATTGTTGCTTGTTGTGTTAGTCACGTTTTACTACGTTGCAACAGATTAATTACTTGCTATCATCGAATTGAAAAATTTCAATTTATATTAGGATATTAATCTTGGTTATTACACGCTACTTAACTGGTACGGTTGTCTTTGGGATACGATCTGCCAATTTACTTCTTGTAGTTTTACATTTTGTGCAGTTATGTCTTTGCTGAACCCTACATATATGTAATGGTTGTAAAACCTGATCTTGGAAATTTGGGAGAGCTGAATTTATTAGACTGAATTTTGAATTTTAA
>JAUJYS010001996.1:0-15822 GCA_033995665.1 Melogona broelemanni
CCATTTCGTACACCAAGTTGATATAGATTTAAGAGATGAACTATACTTAACGGGCGCTACACGTAGAGCGCCCGTTAAGTGTAGTTCAACCGAATTAAGATCTCGGTTGACCTAAGAAAATTCCCTTTACACGTCTGAGACAGAGGTGTCATTCATATTATACAAATTATGATTTCGAAGAAAAAGACCATTTGAAAACAGTTCCCTGAACCGCTTTTGTCTACGGTGTCGTCCAAATTCGAAATCTAAAGCGAAAATCATACTGGTCAAGGCCAGGCCTAGGGAGGACTGCCACAACCAAAGTTAGTCATTGAGTCACATGCCCCCATTAAACAATTTTTGGGGTCAAAATTTGCTTTACCTTGGTTCATTTCGGAGTTCTCGGGAACTGATGTCATGTTGTCAGACTTTCTGAGGCTTATTAAAAAGTTTGGAGACTAAAATATGTCGATACCATCAGAAACATAGGCACAGAGAGCAAATAAATGAAAACAAATTTTGCCGATTTCCAGTCAGCAGTGTCAGTGATGCGCGAATTTAGAATCCTTATCGAATGGTTTCAATAATATCGATATAGACAGATAGTTCTATTTCGCAAGAGCAGTGTTTCTAAAACTTTTGGACACACCGTGTGTCCTTTTTAGAATCAATTTGAAATGCGGAGCCCCTTTGAGGCTACCAATTGTACTGGCGGAGCCCCATGCCATACAAGTTAATGGCGTTTTATTATTTATTTTATTTTCCAGGAGTGACCGTCCGCGGATGACAGTTTGAGAAACGAGGCGCAAGAGTATGTAGGGAAAGCCTTCCAGGTGGTGTCACTATTTTTTAAACCCTTATAAAACTTTTAAATTAAAAAGTTTACCAACAAAACTTAAAAAACGAACGTCCACAACGCGTGTTTTAATTCCTAACACAAAATCGTGCAGTTGAATTGATTACAAGGATATCGACCATCTGCACATCGGTTTTAATTAACCACATAAACGATCTATTGTACAAACTAAGGTAGTCATAACCCCCGCCGAAGAGTTCTGGCGTTGAGCCAGCATGAGATGGCAGGTTCTTGGTTCGAACCCACATCTGAGCGGAATTAAATTAGGATTGACATCAGTCTACAATTTCAGATTGAGTAAATTTTTCGTTAGCGTGGGTATTAATTCAAAATGAATTATCGGAGATTCTACATCAGCGGTGCGGCCAGTGCATTATGAGGATAATAGGTGATGCGGAGTTTAAAGTTTAATTCAAATCGTCGAGCAGAAAATACGGTAGGTTCTGGCTGTAACTGACCAATGTAAATACAGACACGCCAAATACAGCGCACATGTTTATGATCAGCATCTCGTCCCTGAGCCCAGCACATTTAAACTGACCAATAGCGGTGCAAGCCACAAATGCATTTGTGTTATGTTTGTGCCCTCCCGAAATCGCAATATGAACTGCGATAAAACGCAGCTGCGACTGCCATTTGAAACCCACTTCAATTCACTGCGACTTCCATAACTTAAGTTTACGCATGAGCAGCTTGTCAAGGTATTCAGTTCAACTGTACAACTGTACCACGCACAAGCTTATGCCACACTTGTTGAAACATTCACTTTTACGCAGAAGACGCAGACCATTTCAAAATTCAGAAACTGGGGGTTTCTGAATTTTTCGTTAGTGATGAAACAAAAAAAAAAAAAAGAATAAATAAAAAGATTAAAAAAAATGTCGCAGAAACACAAACAGGCATAAATTGTCTGAGAGAAAAAAAAGGGTCCAAGGAGACATCCAGGGTGACAATAGAAAAATGAGTAGCTGCGGATGTACTCACCCATGGAAATATAATGTCCTTCAATCGATAGCGAAAGAAAACAGAAGAGATGGATAAGAAACACGACAGTAGCCGGTCACAGGGGATTTAGGAAAGAGATTTGTTTCAAAGGATAACAAAGGTTTTACAGAGTCAATGCGAAAACAAATAAATGCAATCCTTTCGACATCTGCGGAGGTAATATAATGCCGCGAAAAATTTTGGCATGCAAATTATAAATAAAAATAAAATGGTCGCCGACCAAAATTATAACTGCTTCAAAAGATTTGTAACACAACCAAAGAGGACAATGCAAATTTAATAATGTTCAATTGAATTTTTTTAAAGATTTTTCAGATACTGAACCTGGGAGGGTTTTTTTAACAGTAGCGCATAGGCGCCGTGTTTTCACGCTAGGTAATTGTAGACGCTATATTTTTGTTTGGTTCCCATTTTAAGCATCAATTCCCATTTATCACTTGGAGCGCTGAGTGTAATATAAGATCCCAATTTACTAAGATACCAAGTTAAAAAAAAACTCGATAGTTCTCCGAACATCGACCGATCAAATAACCAACAAATCGATTCTCTGGAGCATCACCAACAACTTTGATGGACAGAGAATCGTTACAAGACATTAAGAAACGATGGTGGGCTCCACATGAAAATAAAATAAAAGATAAGAAAATTGTTAGTGAAAAATTACTTAATGAAATGAACCAGCTATCTGGTTCACAATTACAGTAATTGAAAATGAGTGGGGGATTACTCGACACAATCGGCGCATTGAAGATAAAAGTACCGGCAGATAAGGGCTAGATTCAATAGCGAAAGTGCCTACAAGTATTAGCACTGCACTCGAATCTCACATCCAAACAGTTTGCTCTTCATTATCGTCGATCGTTTATTTTTCAGTTAAAAACAGCCTTATGGATATTGTTCGACGCATAGCCTCAGCTAACGAAACACGAAATCGCTCTTACAAATCGCGAACTATTAATTATTCAGCGGGATAAATGGTAGATACAAAATCAAAATAAAATAGCATGTGCAACCACAGTGGCTTTTTAATATTAAGAGACAGGCAGCTGTTGTCCATTCAACGGAACAGTTTAATGGAAAAAGTTGATCTGCCTCCGGCGCGGCTCATTCACATGGGGGTTGGGGGGAGAAAAGTGATCGACCTTCGCTGCACCAGTCTCCTTCATCCAATAATTGCTAATCGAATTTATCGTGACGTCACGGTCGGGCGTGGTTGCAGTTTGACTGTCACACAGCCTCCCCTAATTCGATCCGCGCCTGTCTAGCTCATTTGAAAAAAACGACCACGAACCGTCAAGGTAAACGATCCGACACTCTACCAAACGGCTGGGTGACTGACCTTGCCTGACGTCCCCCATTCCCTTCTCCTCCTCCTCATCCCATCGCGCTAGATTTATTTCGGGAGGCGACTATAATTTCGCCGCTTTTCTTTTTGGCACCAATACGACATGACAGGCTTTTTTTATAGCTATAGCCAACTTGCTAAAGTCATCTGGCAACTTACGAGATGGATTGCAAGGAGATGAAATTGCAAATTCTAATCCTTAATCTATTTTCACATTGGAACCTACGCAAGGTGACAAAACCAATTCGCATATTACCTGTAGTGGACGTCTTTTGAGTTTAAAGGAATGGGGAACACGTTGTGAAACGCGAAAAAAGGACGAAAAAGAACCTGGGGAACTTAGCACGTTTTAGAGATTTACAAAATAATAAATAGAATAATAATAAATAGAATTTATAAAAAATAACAATTAATGTATGCGATACATTTCAAAATGACGAAGGAATAAGTATTTTTCCTTCGTCACTACCCTCTCGGTTTTCTGTAAAAGTTTCCTAGCGCCCAAGTGATTCATCAGCAGAGTTAAGAAAATTATTCTAAATGGGACATTTCGCCCGACTCTTGCGTTTGTTTTCGTCGCTGTTCTGTTTATAGATCTTGTTTGTTTCCCATTCGAAAATGTAGCTTTTGATAATGCAGTCAGTGAAAATTGTTCCGCACTAATGGTCTGTTTCATGACGGGTAAAGAAACTCTGCATGCATCTCTCAATTATGAAGCAGGATTAACGGATTATTTATCAGATCAACGACCTCTCGACCACAGACATGATTAATAACTATCCCAGCCTCAGACGATCGATCATTCATGGGGACCCGAAACCACTAATCAGTCCCACGAGTCTCATAACCAAATCCATAACCCCGCTCTTCTCGGAAACAAGGAATACCAGCCCCCCACCACCATCAATCCCGAAAACCAATGGCCTCGACTCTTTCCGGTTTGGCTGTCCTGCCAAACACCTCTTCTCCCGTGCGGCGGCAGGCAGACAGACACCGCCTGAATTTACGAGAACGCTGGCACATGTATGTGTACGTGGCTATGGAATTGACGCACGCACAAATCCATGCCCTCGTAAGGGGTGGAGGTGGAGGGGGAGCATTGTCCTCTAGCCACATTAAACATCGGCACACACAAAACATTAAATGTCATCGCCCCCTCCCCCCGTCGGTGACTGAATCATTCTCCCACCCCCTGACGACACAATTTTTTGATATACCTTGGGCTTGTAAAATTAAATTAAATTTATTATAATTGATGTTTTTGCCAATATATTTTTTTGAAAAATTAAGTCTTTAGGTAAAAAATAAATAAATTAAGACTTAAGGCAAGGTAAAAATTAAGACTTAAGGTACTTAACAAGTTGTCAAGAATAAGTCTTGTCATTTTTGTAAAATCGATGTGCTACTAATTTATATTTTTATATTTACTTAATAAAAGGTTAATTTAAGGCCAATTTAATTAAAGGTTAATGTAATTTAATATTTATGATTAAATTAGTTTAAGGATATTTTAATTTAATTTCAGGATACTTTAATATAATTTCAGGATACTTTAATTTCAGGTTAATTTAACTCTTACGTCGATTTTTTTATTTAATTAAACTGTTGACGAAATATTTTAATTTAATATAAAGTAATTTTAGTAAACAATTAAAATGTTACGAAATATTTTAACTTACGAAATTCAGACTGTAGAAGTACACCGGTACAGAAAAGACCTAAATTTACACTCAGGTCACTCAGTGGCAACAGCCACCAGCGATAATTGAAGCCAATCTCGTGCTAGATGGCGCTAACACAAACAGCCCAGAAGAGCATGTTGTTCTTGCGCAAGACAAGGTTATCTACCACAAGCCACTCCGCCAGTAGCTGAATCGGCAGCGTAATTGATATAAATAAGCGCGGCCAGAAAACAACATTATAATTAATTCGGCAATGGGGACATCGGGGGTTAACTGGCCCCGCAGGTCGTATATCGTCTGCGTGATTTCGAAATAAGAACGAGACAAAAATATAACGTTACAGCCGCACGCTAATTGCTCTTGTAAATGAGTGTCCAATGAGCCATCGACTTGAAAATAAACTTTGTTTTAGAGACTAGCAAATTAGTCTACACGGTAAACATCTCTGGAAAAATTGAATGTTTACGAGCACAAAAACAAAAAATGACGAGGTACCCATAAATGTATTTATTTGTTGTCTTAATTGTTATGACTTATGCATGCCGCACCGTGGCGTCAATTAATCACTTCTTCAACATTGAAAATATAATTAATTGTAATTTTTATCTCAAGAAATGAAACAATCACGTTTTGACCTTTTAACATTTCGCATATTCCATTGCAATCTCGTTTATCTTCATCGTTCCGGTTCGGCGATTTTCCTAATGTTACCTCATTCAATTATATTTTGCTGTCTATTTGTGCTTTATTAACGAATTCGGAAATTCGAAAGGGTTGAAACCCGAACCCTAGTTGGAGAGAATTGATTGTTGCAGGGTTCTAATCCGTTATATATCCGGTCCTAAGCCGTAACTAAGCAATAACGATTTCCTCAATTTTGAATGGACCCTCCCGCCCTCTATCCACTTTCCGCCCATGAATGAATTTCCTGGTGACGTCTTTATTTATAGCGACACTAGTAATTTTGAAGCTATAAAATAAGACTGGCGTTAGGAACATATCCGGCGAAGCAGTTTTCACATACTTGTGCCAACGTAATACTATAATTATCGAACTAAAAAAGCGATCCAGTCATAAAATATATTAATTGCTATGTACCCAGTACAAAGGAATGGGTTCATCCGTTGGGTATAAACGGACATAGACGGTTTATAGCGTCACATCAAATTAATTAAACTTGGTTTCTTTCATTTAACGTAACGACACGTTTAGCCCAGTCGGTGTACTGCAACCGGTTGCGATGCGACCGTCCTGAGTTCTATTCCAGGGGCGGGCTATCGTTTATTTTATCCCGGGATACTGGAGAAAATGTGGCCCTCAGACATTGCCTAAACAACACGAAGGGTAGAAAATCTCCTGCAATGATATTCACTACAGTGAGGGTAAGTATAAATATCCAAAAATAACAACTTGAAATTCGTATCGATATTGTGGACAAAACTTCGTAACGAGTTCAAATATTAGAATAAGGGAACGATTCGAAGAACACCGTTTCTATCTAAGCACCACATCCAATTTTCGATTGCCACTTAAAGCTGCACGAGCGCAGCGCTGCCCAAGCATGTTAGCCATCAACATGGCTCACGTGCAAGCTCCGTATCCTCTCAGACTGCAACCCCAACAACCCCCTGGAACATGGGAATGGAGTCTTCCGTAGCCGAATCAGCTGATCGCCATTCACGGAACCCTCCCCTAGTCCCTCGTCTGTCCCAGCCCTCCAGACATCATGCGGCAAACCCCGCAATCCAAACAAAATGTCTGAGCTCCAGGTTTTCGAGCGCCGTTGGAACAAATGGGATCATGGTTTCTAAAAACCTTTTGCCGAAACCGCATTTCATAATGATAACATACATTTCTCGAGAGTGGTTCGTTCGTAACACGCCGTTCTTTTCTATTTATAAACGAATGAATGCGGGTTCTGTTTTGGTGGAAGATTTTCTATTTAGCGACGACGTTTGCGTTATTCCCGAACCAAAAGTTTGGAATGTGAAAATACGTCAGACCGCCTCGAAAGTTATTTTTACGGATTCAATGAACCAAAATTTAAATGCAAAGGAATTATTCAATACACTGAAATTATTATCATACATAAAAATATATAACTACCCATAAAAATATATTAGAACCCATAAAATTATTTTCATACGTAAAAATGTACTACTACCCAAAAACCTTTTATGCATAAAAATGTATTACTACCCAAAAACAATATTTATAAGCATTGGAAAATATTTATTTAAAAAAATATATTTATAACGGTGTTAGCAGTGATAGGCAGAAGAGCAAAGTCTTCCTGGAAAACGTTTAGACCAAAATGAAAACTTTCTCTGACGTCACTATCTAGGGTCAATACCAATGACAAGGCCAAATGCAAATGTCAATGTTTGTCACAGTTGTTTGGTCCTAGGCTCTAACAGTCTAAAAAAAATGCCATCATTCCACTTACCCCCGAGTTATCCTCACCGCTGATGGACACTCGCTGGAAGTGCGGCGCCAGGTCATGGTCGTCGGTCTTGTAGTCGTTGCTCTCGTCCACCTCGTCCAGCGCCTCCGACGACTCATAGTGACTGTTCTGCTTCTCCTCGATCTCCTTCACGAACCTTTTGATAAGGATAAGAGAACCGTAAAAAATAAAACACAAGAAATGAGTTGGAATGGAAACGATTGTCCTGTTGAGTAACCTATGTTGATTTGCGCACTTCCTTCTATCAAATATATTCTACAAATCACGTTTTCCTTAAAATTTGTTTTATTTTGGAGAAATCCTTGGCCGTTATTCGACAAAAAAAATAAACTCTGTATGCTGCGGCAAATTGAAGGAAAAGTTTAAATCTGGGGGAAAAAATAGAAGTGGTATTTAACCTTCAATTTAACGCAGCATACTGAGCTCATTTTTTTTCCTCTTTAAATTTGCAACAGAGGATCAAACAATTCTGACGAGTCAACAACTCTGTAAAGTATTAACAACTCGGTAAAGTACAAACAATTCTGTAAAGAATAAATCCCGAAAATTGACGAATTGGCAAGACTCTGTAAATGAAAATAATATCGCTTCTGTTCCATTCAATTTTCTATGTTTTGACGCACTAGTCAATTATTACCTATGTATTTTCCTCAAGATTTCGTCTACGAAATCGATACAGAATCAACATTGTCATGTGCTCTACGGGCATAGACGGCTCCCAGGGTGACAATTAAGCGGTAAATCAATTGACACGCGATCATCACTTAAGAACTGAGGTATCGCCGTTGTAACCAGGCACATTAAAAATTCTGATTACGCAGTTTTAATTGCTAGTAAGCGCCACTGGGCATACACGCATGTACCCAAACACTACCGCTAACTACCGTCACTGTCAATGCACATGTATGTTGACAACAAGATCGGGCTTCACTTATAAACAACAACCAATGGTGCCAAATAGTTCTGCGCCACAGCTAGTGACACCAAACCGACCTTTGGTAGTCATTTTTAAACGTAGACGTTTAAAAAAGAGATCGCATTGTAGGGTTGTTTCTTTTATAGTTCTGCAATAATTCGCATGCGCCATTCAACCCATGGACACAACATTTCCGAGGTCAGTTATTTCAAATGTAAAGAAATACATACATTTCGTTCGTTTTATGTCCTTTTCAACTATCGTCCCAATATAAATAGACGCCGCACAAAATAAGACAATGGACACGCAAAGCTTGACGGTCATCAAACTATGAACCTCGCTCGCTTTAAAAATCCGATTGTAATCGACCGTGGCGAACATGCGGAAGCGTTTAAAGTTGATCTCCCAATTTTCAAAAACCGATATGAAAGTTAAAAAGTAGCTTTTTTAAAGTTTCCAGCATCGCCTTCAAAAAATGGCGGCCTTGGTTAATTCAAAAGGAGTTCGATGTAGGAACCGTTTTTGCAAATAGCGGAGATCATAGGTAAATAATCCATGACCTTGTAGGATTGGAGACGATTACAAATAAAACAGCGATTAATCGAAACAACGGTAGATTTGTGTACACCTCGTGTTTAAAACAAGTGATTGCTCAAAATGTTGCCGACTCCAATTCTACACCTAGTCATGGATGGCACCTATTCTCTCCGCTACTTGGTTAATTTGGTCGCACGACAAGAAACATCGCCTGACTTAACATCGTGTTTTCAAGTGACGGGAAGCATGGGGAGAGAGGGAGAGAGAAAACAATAACAACAACAACACAGCCACGCTGATATTTTTGCATCCCCCACCTGCGATAGGTCCACGACTTGCCAGCTTGGGCCAAATCAGCCGCGTACTCCTTGCCGGGATCGCCGTTGAGCGACCCGGTCGATCCACCACCATTCTCCGAGAGGTGTAGAGCGGACAACATCGTGAGGTGGTCAACGTCGAATAATCCTCGCGAAAACCGGTCGAACAACACAGCACGCGCAAAAATAAAATATTAAAAAAAAAAAATCTCCCGGCTCAGTCACACTCGGATACAGCCGGCAAAACTAAACCACTCAACTAAAAAAACAACCGCACCGTCCTTGTAAGAAAAACAAAAATAAAAACTCGAGAAACCGTCACACGCTCTCGACAGTCGAGACATAAAAAAGAAAAACAATAACTGTCAAACTTCCGGGTTCAGCATATTAAAATATGCATGGGGACACCGTGAAAAGGGGAATAGACTTCCTGGATGGCAACTGACGGAGAGAGAGAAAAGTCCGCAGTTCACAGAAAAGCGCTCTCGCAGGCTCGATAGCCGCAACAACGCACTACACTCCGCGGTGTTCTTCGCTTGGTAGCCGATCGATAGCGCGGCCGAAGATTGAACCAAATTGAACCCCCCTGACAAAGAGAGCGGACTGGGAGCGGACGCGTTGCAGACTCACGTGCGAACGACACTAAATCTCCGCAGTCTCTTCTAGTACACAACATACACACTGGGAGTCAAAAGCGCAGCAGCTGAAAGCAGTAGCGCATAGCACGAGCGGCGAAAACAAACTGCTTGCCACGATGTACGGACGCGCGGTGGATCGATGGGAAAATGCGTGCTCAGATTGTTGCGCCACCCCACACACGCGCACATAAGCGAGCATACGGATTGCGAATTATTGTGTGGTAGGCGACAATATAAATTTGCGCCGACGAAGGTGGAAGCACTTTCAGGGTTTTTCTATTTTGTTCGACGGGACGGGTCATCATTTTGATGGTAATTTTACCTATGGACCTAACGAAAGTGATAAGACTTTCATTTTATAATTTGACACTTTAATAAACATTTAATAAACAATTTAATGTACATTTAAAAAATTCTACCGATACCTGTACCAATACGATACCTGTACCAGTACCGATACCCATAACCAGTACGTTGTTATGCAATTTTTTTTAAATATTTATAACTTTTTTAACTTTTTATAATTTTTTAAAGATTATCTTGACTTTCATTATCTTGACTACCATTACTCGAATTTACACGTACAATATATCTTTGATCATTTAGTTTGTAATGAATTATATTTTGTGCGTTTTTCGAAGATGCCTGGTGCTTTTTGTAAAATAAGCATTAGCATCAGCGCCCCCCCCCCCCAATTCGTTGTTTTGTAAGGTCTAGCCAACCATTCATGTGACCATTCACACATGAACTTCACTTCATGAAATTCACTCATGATTCATGTGTCGTTTATTCTCGGTGCACCCGGAGCCTTTAATTTTAATTTTCTGCGTCCCCCAATTGCTGGCGCAGTTGGTGCAAACTTTCGGCGTTGCAAACTACAGCTCGTGGTTAGCTACGGCAATGCTTCTCTTTGGAAAAACAGCTGTTCTTGGAGCTGCCGCGCGCTCGCGACAGAGCATGTGCTCCACTGCAGCGCCGCCATTAAATGAGCAAATCGGCGTATCTTACTATACTGAATAGCTCGGTGAGGGGGCGCTGTAAACAAACTGAGCGTATGACAATGGCTTCGAAGAGGGCGTATCGAAAAAAAATCAAAAAACAAGGGTTCGGATAGAAGCATAGTTGGTTGACAGGATGACAGTTGGCCTTGTGGCGCCTTGACCTTGGGTTCGATTCCAGGCACTGGTTCTCGACTATTCAATTCAGAAGTGCAGGTGAAATGTATCCAAACTTATGTATGCGTAGAAACATAGATGACACAAGACGCACAAATAAAATCAATCGCCGAATTGTATCTCATTGTAACTCTAATTGGATACGTCAAAATATCCATACAAATCGTTTTAGGTGAAATGTAGATAAAATGTTTCTGATGAAGCGATAGAAACTGTGCAATTCACTACAGTTGAAATTATTTTATTCCTCAAAAGGTTCCAATACGTTGCCAAATAGAGATTCCAAAACATTGCAAAAAGAATAAATGCAATCTGTACAACGGCTCCTAAACGTACCTAATTTCTGTTTTGCAATTGCATACGCACTCCACTGAGAAATAAACAAAATGAAACTCACAGAGAGCAACTCTTGATAACAACAGTGAAAAACCATTATTCTTAGTTCACCTCACCAATTCGACTTGGTGAGTTCGCCGCCCGATCATCATCGGTGCAGGGATGCCCGAATCCACCAATCACGATTCAAGAGATTTCCTTTCTCCGAACATTTTTGGCACAGTTCACCGGCGCATTCACCTCACTAGAACACAATACATTGCTCGATCTATTTGATAGACTGCTAGCTATGGCATCCTCAGACAGGAACACGCTAGCAGAGATTGCCCACAACTGATGGTTGGTTGGTTGGTTCATTAAATATAGTATCTGTTCACATTAACGCAATGTACTGTATATCATGAATCTCCAATCATTACTCAACGCAGACAAAAGTGACTGAGAAGCCAGCACACCAGTCAATTAATCAAAAAAAATATTGATTACGTTCATGATGACGCCAAATGGGCATTTGCGGAAAGTAATCTAAATGACAAGTGCCGATTTGCGGACACAGACAAAAATCATTTAACAATTTCTGCTTGATGCTGTAAAATTGTTCCGCTGTTGACACACCTTTGGAAAATTATACTCGTTGAAAATTGAAAGTTATAACAAAAGGAACCCCTTTTAACAGAAAAGAAACCACCGTTCCAGTTCCTCAAAAAAAAAAGGAACCAGTTCCTAGGAACGGAACTATTCCTAGGAACGGAACTATTCCTAGGAACCGAACTATTCCTAGGAACGGAACTGTTCCTAGGAACCGAACTGTTCCTAGGAACGGAACTGTTCCTAGAACTGCTCTTAGGAACGGAACTGTTCCATTCCTAGAACTGTTCTTAGGAACGGAACTGTTCCTACCCAACACTGCAATACCGACTGGTCACCGACGACTCGTACTATTTCCAATTCCAACAGCCTGCAGAACAGAAATTGTCCCAAGTAGGTTATTACGTACAGATGGCCCCGGGCCATCTGACTCCGCCATGGATACAGATCCGATACGTACATTTTAGTTCATTTAAGCTAGTTATGTTAAAGGTGCGGAGATTTACAATACACTCGCGTCTACAGCTGTTAATTGGCAATCGATGGGCGTGAGGCGTCGGTTATATTATTAATTTAGTGGATTGGCGCGACGAGGAGTTTTCCTCCGCCGGCACCGCCACATCATCAATCAGTGAATTGGCCTCCGGTTTTGCTATATTGTCGGGACGTAACGAACGTATCGACTACCTTTCGTCACGCCTTTCTCGCCTGCGGAATCTGTATAGGCTTATCGCCGGTGTACATGTGGCGCCATCTGTCATATGAAGATTCAATCGTAATCTGCATCAACGCGCTTACTATTTCGCTGCTCACTAGGTGGCCAAATTTCGCTGCTCGCAAATCAAATACCTATTTACCGATAAAGGCGCTCAAAAGGCTATGTTAAAAAGAAAAATAGCTATCGATATCAAATACAAATGTAATCCTACATAATAAAACAGAGTTTCCGCCATTTTGGGTGCACAAATTATTGTGCTGCAACGCCTCTGTGACGTCATGAAATCAATGTCATCAATATTCGAATGAATCCTTCAAAAGTGTTGCCTGTCCTCGGACAGGCTTAAGCGCTAGTTTGAGAATAAAATCTACAGTATTCAATCATTGGTCTACTTTACCAACAATGGGGAACCTCAGATTCTGGAGTGTATTAATTTTATCGATTCAAAATCCACAGTATGTACGCGTATGAAGACAAAAATATGAAATAAATTGTGGATTTTAAAGGAGAGACAGTGCAAAGTTCTACGTCAAATTTTTCTTTGCAATTTATTTTATTTTGTCGATTCGGTCAAGATATGACTAATGAAAAAAACAGAAGATAATTAGTGAGACGCAAACTACAAATTTGGATAAAAATTGAATGTGAAGTACACTCAAGCAGCTGCAAATAAATTAATTAATCGTGTAGCTTATTTAGGTCTGAGTTCAAATCAGGCACACTAGGTGGTGCTACGTTTCATCAGTCATGCAAGATGCAACAGTAGCGTCTTCCAGGGATGATGCATGTTGCCACATCTACACATTTGTACGTACAAGTTTTTTTGGCACGCGCCATGCGCCATGCCAATCACCTATACTTAACGGCACTTTCAAAGCACATCGCAGTATCTAACTCGAAACGAATGCTGGTGATCTATAGTCTTTTTGTTGTGTTATTTATTGATGAAGCCGTTGAAGGACCAATTGAACGTAATATTTCAGGCGCAATGCTATTCAGGAACTAGCTCTCTGACGTCACACACGTCAGAAGGAATATTATCATCCCCTGAGTTACTTGCTAGTTAATGTCATTGCCAAACGTATGATATTAACAGCACTGATTTGTTACTGATACCTGTGCTACAAGGTATCTACGCTAATAACAAACCCATCAGTTTTCGAAGCTCCAGTCGACAACCATACCAGCAACTGAAATAATTAACTTTCGATTAAACTTGAGTTGGCAACTTCATTGGAGAGCTTCCAATAGTTATTTCAAACTTAATAAAAAATTATCACGAATTACTGATAGGGTAGTCAGATTTGGTGGCCCACCGGGACAAAAGTATTGCACAATTCGGCGACCCGAAGCTCCCACAAAAATCAACAAAAGATAGTGCGCGTTCCCGACCGAGAATAACCTTACTCTGGCGCGTAGAGAACATAAAATTCGAAAGCTGGGATGGGTCAAACACAGTAGAAATATGCGAACTAAAGGAATTGTTATTCGACGATCTTGGCACCCGAGAAGCCCAACGGAAAACACGTAGAAAAATTGCTCAACGCTTTTCTGGCACAAGTATTGTACAGAGTTCAGTTGTACCGCGTATTATTTATTGAGAAAAACCAAAAAAAAAAAAAAATCGGCAAAGGAGGCGCAGCGACTCTAACGGGGTACGTTTGCACTCTCGTGGGTTAATGCACCATTTTTCGCCGAAGATTGGGGCATTGCCAGACTGGCAGCTCCTGGGAGAAGCAGGCGAAAAACACTACACACACTACATAGTAAATCGTAATGAATAATCCTGGTTTGAGTCACTTATTCTTTCTTAGTGCATGTTCGACAATAGGGTACATTTTAGGAAAAATTCTTAAGGACAACATCGGAAATAGGAATTTATTAGGAATGACTATCAGTGCAATTTTGAGAATAGTAATAATTCTAGGAAGTATTACTCACCCCAGCTAACTTCCTTTGAAAAAATCTCTCCTGTACTTGGTGGATAAAAAGTGTTCACTAGTTTGTTATAATTAGTTTAGTATTACTTACTTTTTTCCTTTGAAAATTCGCTTAGATAGAATAAATAAATATGGTCGTTGTAGCTTTGTGGTAGATTATTCGCCAAACGTATGGCGATCTCGCGTTCGAATCCCTGCTCCGGCATTCGTTATTCGATCCCGAGATACTGGTGAAAATATGTCTCTCTACTATTGCTCAATTGATTAGAGGGGTACAGAATCTCCTGTTGTGATATTCACTGCAGTAATGACGATCATTGATTGTCAATAAAAAGTGCTTCTTTATTTTTGTTTCGGCAGACCGTCCACATTGGGACACACACTAGCCGCCAGGGGGCAACCTGGTAATTTGGCCTAGTCTAGGCTTCTGACCTAGGTAGGGATCTTTAACGTGTGCCTGAAAACGTACAGGCACGAGTCTCACGGCTTTACTTCCATTCCGAAGGAAGGCATGAATTTTTCTCGCCCGAAAAATTCGGGAGGTATCGTCTGGGATCGAAACGCGATTACGTGAATAGAAGGCGATAACGTTGCCACTAGACTACCAAGACATTCATAAAAAGTGCAGGCACATGGCCCACGGCTGTAATCCCATCTCGAAAAAATCGGGCGTTCAAATTTTCTCTCGGCAAAAAAAAAATTTTTTTTTCGGAAGTCTCGGCCTGGAATTGAACCTGGAATTACAGCTGTACTGGTCCAACGCGCTAACCACTACTCCATACGGCCCCTCTATCCTTGTATCTAGATTAATCACTTTACGATTAATTGATCGACGCTCCAACAACTCTGCAACATAGCTAATGCCTTAAACTGATTATATAATAAAGCTATCTTAATTTGAATGGTCCCTAGTACAATATTAGTTCGTTGGCTATCAAATACACTTCATAGCGGGCCTCGTAATCACTTAGCAACTAATTTCAAGTGCACGTAGGTGCCGTACTAACAAATGCAGAGAAGAGCGCGAGTACGGTGAACACTGCACAACGTAAACAGCATATTTTCCTAATTAACTTAAGTACGCGCTGGCCTTGCTAACGAGGCATGATAAAACCGGCGCTTCACGAGTCGATTAAATTTAAAGCGCTTCGATTACGGCGTTACATTGCGGAATGGAATAAACACCTTCAGTACGCGGAGCACTACGTGGCGATGCACGAACTCTCCACATCATTCAGTACTGGCAACAGCGTAGAAACATAGATGACACAAGACGCACAAATAAAAACAATCGCCGAACTGAGACGAGCAAAACGATGAACGAGA
>JAUJYS010001997.1:0-15821 GCA_033995665.1 Melogona broelemanni
TCCATGATTCCTCGAGGCCCGTCGGACCCGGCGGTCCCGCTGACGACACTGGAGACACCGAGTGGAGCCACCTTCCACACATTCGGCACGCGCGAGCTGGAGGTAGACTTCGGTGTGGGGGTGCCCAAGAAGTGGACATTCACCATCGCCTCGGTGGCGTACGCCATCGCAGGAGCAGATTATCTGTGCGAGTTCAACCTGCTCGTGGATGTCCCCAACTGCAGGGTCATTGACGCAGTGACGGGCCAAACGTCACCGAGAGGAACGTCCTCCACCGTCAAACAGACCATCTGTGCCGTCCATTCTGGCCCCTTCATCGACATTGCGCGTGAGTTTCCGTCAATAACCAGACCTCAGCTGCGCCGCCCCGCCTTGGCAACGCACGCAACCCAACATCATATCGAAACGGAAGGGCGGCCATGCTTTAGCAAACCTCGAAGGCTACGGCCAGAAAAATACACCGCGGCCAAGCACCACATGGAGGAGCTTGTAAGCCAGGGTCTCGCCCGCCCTTCAAAGAGCAACTTCGCATCGCCGATCCACCTCGAGCCGAACGCCGGGGGGGGCTGGAGACTGTGTGGAGTCTACACCCGGCTCAACGCCATCACACGCCCGGACCGTTACCCAGTCCCCCACATCCAAGACGTGACGCTTGGCCTGGCCGGATCTCGCGTGTTCAGCACCATCGATCTCAAAAGCGCGTTCCACCAAATTCCGGTGGCCAAGGAAGACGTGCACAAGACGGCCATCACCACGCCGTTTGGGTTGTTCGAATTCCTAGTCATGCCCTTTGGCCTACGGAATGCTGGACAAACCTTCCAGAGATTCATTGACGGTGTGCTACGCGACCTGCCTTTCGCAACAGCATATCTCGACGACATCCTCGTGTCGTCAACGTCGGAGGAGGAGCATAAAGTCCACCTCAGGGAGCTGTTTGCAAAGCTGGAAGCACACGGCCTAATTATTAATGTGGCCAAAAGCGTGCTCGGCGTGCCTTCAGTAAAATTTTTGGGTTACCAGGTGTCTGGAGACGGCATCGCGCCTCCGCAGGCCAACGTGTCGGCTATTCTCGCGTACCCACAACCCGTGACAGTGCAAGACCTCCGAAGGTTCCTAGCAATGCTAAAATTCTACAGGCCATTCTTGCCGAAAGCGGCGAAGCAACAGGCTCCACTCCATGCCTTGATGCAGGGCAGTAAGAAGAACGACACCAGGCCAATCGCCTGGACGCCCGCTCTCCTCCGATCGTTCGAGACCGTCAAGAAATCGCTGGCTGAATCGACCATGCTGAACTACCCGCGCCAGGAGTTGGAAACGGCAATCTTTGTGGATGCATCGGAGCTGGCCCTGGGCGCAGCCGTCCACCAGCGAGCGTCGCCCACCTCACCGTGGAGGGCAGTGGCGTTCATGTCAAAAAAGTTGTCCCCAGCACAGTCTAGGTACAGTGCCTTTGACAGAGAGCTGCTCGCGATTTACAAAGGGATTCTCCACTTCCGCCACCTGCTAGAAGCAAGGGAATTTTCAATCTACACGGACCATAAACCCCTTGTGTTCGCGCTCACCAGCACCAATGACGACCGATCACCCCGCCAACGTCAGCACCTTGACGTGATCGGTCAGTTCTCGACGGACATCCGTCACGTGTCTGGCCCAGCAAACGTCGTGGCGGACGCGCTGTCCAGGGTGCACCTACCGGAGGGCACACCAGACAGCATCGCAGCGGTAGACTTTCCACACATATTTTCACCGGAAATGATTGCCAGAGCACAAGCTGACGACCAGGAACTAGTACAGCTCCTGGAAACAGCAGCCACACGTAAAATTAAACTCTCGCCCACGACGCTTGCCAACTCGAACCTTGTGCTCTATATGGATAAAGAAACCGCACCACCGCGTCCGTACCTCCCGGAACCACTCCGCCGACAAGCATTTGATGGACTTCACGGCTTGTGTCACCCCGGAGTAGCAAGGACCCGGCGACTCGTCTCGCAAGCTTTCGTCTGGCCTGCGATGAATGCAACGTGTGCAGAATGGACGAGGAGCTGCATCCCCTGCCAGCGAGCGAAAACCCACCGACACACTCGCGCTCCACTGGGTGAGTTTCCATTACCGGATGAACGGTTCGATCATGTCCACATCGACCTGGTGGGACCGCTACCGGCCTCCCGCGGGTTTAAATACTGTATGACCGTCGTCGACCGCTTCACGCGGTTCCCGGCCGCCTACCCCGTAACTGACACGACGGCACTCGCGACGGCTCAGAAATTCGTGGACGAGTGGTTACCTATGTTCGGGTGCCCCCTCCGCATCACAACAGACCAAGGAGCGACGTTCGAGGCGGACCTATTCAAAGAATTGGCCAGACTGCTCGGGATGCACCGCTGCCGGACCACCAGCTACCACCCGCAGGCAAACGGCATGGTGGAGAACTTTCACCGGCCGTTAAAAGCAGCAGTCATGGCCCACGCCACCACCGACTGGGTGAACTGCTTACCAGTCATCTTACTGGGCCTCCGAGCATCGTATAAAGAGGACTTGAAGGCCACACCAGCAGAAATGGTCTTTGGTGCACCCGTGCGGCTACCAGCAGAAATGTTCCACGAGACCATTCCAACCGATAGACACGTGTTTATCGACCGTCTAAGGCTGCACTTCCGCAACCTCCAGCCCGTGCCCACGTCTGCGCACTCAAAAAAACCGACCTTCGTGCACCCCGACCTCATGCGCTGCGGGCAAGTGTTCGTGCGTCGCGACTCGCACACCCCTCCACTCATACCGCACTACGAGGGCCCGTATAACGTCATCCGAAAGTATCAGAAGGCAATGACCGTCGACGTAAAAGGGACGGCGAAAACCGTCTCGATCGACCGCCTTAAGCCCGTGTTTGGGACGTGCGACGATCCTCCGCGTCCCCCGCAGGAGCTGCCACCAACAACTGGCGTCCAAGAAACGGACGCACCTAGGGCCCAGAAATCTGTTCGCTTCAACCTGGACTTCAACCGGTAGTCCGTCTGGGGGGAGTTATGGGGCAGCCTCCGCTAGGGGCAGCACAGAGTGGGAGCGGTCTTCTCTTACCTCCATCCAAGGGAGAGGTTTCACCCTTCCCTTCCGGTCTGGACTTCACCACTCTTCTCTACGATCTCACCTGAAGTGCATGTCTTGATTTTATATCCATTTACATCCTGTAATTCCATACCGATCAATAAATACCACTTCGAGTTATAATTGAGTATTGAGTCCTATATTTCATACGTCCTCAACGTTCCTACTAACACTGTTTTGGGTTCGTTTTTTTTTTAAAGGAACCAGTTCCCGTTCCTCCGATGAAAAAGGAACAAGTTCCCATTCCCGTTCCTCAAACATAAAAAGGAACCTAGGCGTTCCTTCGTTCCTCGAAAAAATGAACCAGTTCCTAGGAACGGGAACTTTCCGTTACGTTCCTACCAACACTGTGTTGGGTTCGGTTTATTTTTAAAAGAACCAGTTCCCGTTCCTCCGATGAAAAAGGAACCAGTTCCCGTTCCCGTTCCTCAAAAATAAAAAGGAACCTAGGCGAACCTCCGTTCCTCGAAAAAAGAACCAGTTCCTAGGAACGGGAACTTTCCGTTCCGTTCCTATCCAACACTGCCATAGAAACACGAGCGGTCACAAAACAAGAATACAGCATAAATCACGTGGCAGCAAAAAAAAAAATAATAATTTCCTTACCAGGATTCGATCGACTTTGGTACTTGCTTGAGCTCCAACTGTAAAAGACTTGACTGAGCCTGCTCAACGTAGAATGGATCTGGACTTCGGGAGCCAACAGCTCTAAACGACCGCAACGAAATAAATCCAAGGAAATGAAGAATTAAGAAAATAAACACGCAAATAACGAGTTCAGAAAGTGGAAACTATTCCAAAATGAGAATTAGAAAAAAAATCACGTACTTTTCTGCACAGCCACCAGCTTCCAAGAGCAGAGTTAGAAGACAATGATCCTACGACCACAAAAAAAACAAGTTTGGTTAATAAAGAATCCAAATTGTTCGGCAACACAATGGGATTCCAAATTCGTAAAAGTAAGCATGACATCATGACAAAAATATTATTAATTAGTGGCGAAACAAAAAAATGAACTCAGTATAATGGTACGGCAAATTGAAAGCTAAATACCATTTATATTTTCCCCTGATATTGGTCGATGACGACGCGATTGTTCCAATTAACCAAGTTTTATACAAGTTCAAATTTAACAAAGTTCCATGGGCGTACCTTTCCAACCACCAGTAAAAAACACCTGGTACCAGATGGCGCAACCGGCGGCGACGTCCCCAAGAACACTTCCTTCCAGATGACCACCTGCATCGTCAGCGATTGCCTCGACATCTCCAAGATGCCCGAATAGTGAAGGTAGCGGAAGACGTTGGTGATTTCACCGTCCGGCAGGTGATTGGCTACCAGGTAGTCCTGGGGAGCGAAAAACACCTTCGTTAATTGAAATGGGCAATAGTTCTTAATATGAATTTTCTATGAGTTGATTTTAATGATGAATTTCTTGCGAGGACTAATAAGAATAACTGGGTCTAACCTTGTAAAACAGACAGGTACCGAGAATGCAGTAAAGGCGTCGCATGTCAAAGTGATCCTCAGACTGAAAAGTAAATGACACAGGTAATGGTGAATTTTGATAAACTACAAGTATAATAAAAAGCAGGATTTCTTTCGTGACAAATAAATAAGTGCATAAAGAAATGTATACATCGACAATTCACAGATGTTGTTTTAGCTGTTACAATACTACTATAGGTGGCGCGTCAAGCATCAGCGGCGACGCGTGAAGAAAGGCATCGCTAATCTAAACAATTTTCGACTTGGTCACAATTTATACCCTGTTCATTGTTGAAAATACACACATTGCCATAGAGTTGTGAACGGGGTACATGCGAGTGTCTACAATTCCTGCAACTGTCGACAGTCTCTCTGTCTCGGACGCCATTTCCGTAAAAAAACAAACAGCATCTGTGAATTACAGGCAGCCCCGATAAATCTCGATAACGCCATAAGAAATACTTACCAAATCGGCAAAATCGGATGCTTCTAGCTCGCTGAGAATGCCGTCTATACAAGACTATACGGGGGGAAAAAACGAAAGAAGAATATTATACAAAAACGAGCTGAAATTAAATAAAATAATACAAATTTCTTGAATAAAACAATTGGTGTCCAAACCTGCAAATCGTTGGACAAGGGCAACCACTGCGGCACAGTCAAGTGGCCGGCAATACTGTCAGACATTCCCGCTTCGGGAAATTGATGAAAGAGCTTTTTGGACTCTTCACTAAGCAGGTAACCGGTCAACGTCATGGAGAATAGGTGGTCCAAGCCAACGAGATTCGTAGGATCCGTGAAAGCACTGCACAAAAAAGAATATGATTAGTGATATGGGATGGCAGCGGGAATAACCGAGCTGCCTTTACCCCCGAGCCACCGGACAGGCAGCCCAGGGGGAGTTAGCCACCCTGAGCCTTAGCCGAGGTTTATGAGTACTATAATAAGTCCAATAATGGGTGCAGTAGTCCTGTGGTGCACTAGGCGCTACGGTGACTTTAAAAAAAAAAAAAATATATAGTCTTATCAAATAAACGAGAGCCTGCGCCGGGAATCGAGCCCGGGACCGACCGCTGCGGAGCATGTTGCCATACCCACAGAGCTAGACGGGACGTACTTTCGCAACCCATATTTCGAATGTGTTTTAACGAAAGAGCAGTAGCATTCAATAACGTAGATGAAAAACAATTATTTAATTTATTTTACTCACTTGCGCAGAGTTTTATATTGGTATCTCAGAGTACAGGCGAGATTGTCCACCAGCTGTACAATCTGATAGGCGGTTGCGCTGGATAAGGTACATAAAAAAATTAATCGAACAAACTTTTGATGAAGAAATTGAAAGCACACATATTCTAAATGTATTAATTGAAACTAACCAATTTGCTGGCAGGGCTACCAAAAATATGTCTTGCTCCTCCATCGCGTAACCGATGTGGACAAGCTGGTTTCCGACCAAAACCAACGAGCTTTTAATAAACGACAAAATTAATTCCATTAGTCTTTTGCCTGTTGGACCGATTTGTATGTCAACTCTGAAAATCGAAATTATCGTTAATTACCTGATTGGCGGAGAGCCAGTGACGTCTGGAATCATGTGACAGAGCGTCATGAGGGCACCACGGAACGGAACGATTTTACTATTGCCTTGCGGATACTGGTATAAAATGTCTTCCTATGATCGTCGAAAAGAAATAATTGAGAAAAAATATATTATATTTACAAAAAAAAAATTACAAGTTGAACCCGCAAGCAGCCCCTTGGGGGGGCCTATGGCGAGGGAAATGTTGTGTTGGTTAGTCCTGGGACTCGTTTGTTAACAGCAGCGTATGTATAGAAATTACTGTATAGAATATATATAGAAATTGAACCGAAATAATTTTATTTACTGCCACTAATAAATCAGAAGTGCGAGACAGTCGCAGCAACAAACAAATGTTTCAAATAAAAAATTGCATCAAAAACATAGTTTAAAAATACAGGTACAAAATTTTAATCGTACTGAGTTTCCATTTCATACAAATATCGGTTGTCTCGCTAGAGAAAAATAAGATGAAAAAAATATAAAAAAATCTTCGAAATCTTACACGAATACATTGTAAATGTAATCATACGATACATTTTAAATGGTTGTTAATACAAATAAAATAAGGTTAAAAATAAATTTATAGCAATTTTACCAACTTTTTAACTATCTTAATTTAAAGTTCAGAGGAAAATAACTTGTGTAACCCCAAACGATAAAAAATAACAGCTACAAATGTTATTTTCTCTTTCAATTATTTTTTTATGGGACATTACATTTCAGTTGACCGCCGTATGACATGGGGCTCCGCCATTAAAATTGGTTCTAAAAAGGGTTCTGCGAGTGAAAAGGTTTGGGAAACACTGTGCTAGACCAACCAGGTCGAAGAGCCGCCGCAGCGACAGTCGCTAGCAAATTGGTGAACAGTGGTGTCAAATGTGTCAATGTATCAAATGTCCCCTACACAAAACATACCTTGACATTTGCGTTTTCCGTCGCCACCAGCGTCACATAGAGCACCACGTGAGGAATAGACGAAAAAGTGGCCGTAAGCTGGGTCCATTTATCATCATCGCCGCTCAGCAGTTTGGGCAGTAGCAGCTCCGAATGCTCGCCGACGGCGCAGGGCGATTTTTCACGGACCGGCGGTATTTTGGCTCGCGCAATCGCCTTGCTCAGGGTCAATCTCACCTGGGATAGACACGAAATGGCCATGCATAAATAAGGAGACTATTACGCAAAAAACCGCGGAACAGGCAAACGCACGACCAACATGTGGACAGCTTCCAACTTATAAAATGAACGAAAGCGAGCTCTTGAGGTAATCTCTGGTCCTCATTTGGAAGCTGGTATGAAAGTGGAGAGTGGGCAGGCAAGAAGGCCAGTTACGCCACAGAACCAGTTTTTAAGAAATATTGATTTGGTCCCCCCCACAGTGAAATAAACGAGATTAAATAATTATATCGCGATCGAAAACGGAGTGGCATTCCCGGCGCCACTAGAGTTGCCATTTGGTATCCAATTGGAGGTAAAGGTCTCCTTTTCAGATCTCCATTCACTAAAAATGTCCATTTTTTTTTGCTTTGGTTGCAGTCAGGCTTGATACAAAGTCAGAGGTAATTTTGTTACTCGTACTAGTTATTTAAAAAAAAAAAAAAAATCGGGCTGCGCGCGCTCTTCTTTTATTTATTTCTTGCTGTTAGTTTTTTTTTTGTATCTACAACTCGTGATTACTTTTTAAATTACGCGCTGTGCGTGCTTCATCCTTGCTTCTACAGCAACGTGTTACTTGCGCTATTTTTTAATTTTCTAACCCATGTATCGATATTTTATCGGAAGAATATGCAATACTTTGAACGGCTGTATCTCCCTCAATTTTGCTTTCCGCACCTTAATTTTTTTCATTCATCTTCTCCACACTTTTCTCATCTAAAAAGTGTCTTTCTAAAAAAATCCCAGACTTTTACTTATTCTGCCTTCTTTCCAAATCCCAGACTTACCATTATTCAGCATTTCACCCCATATTTGCGCTATCTCATTTTGAATTTTGCTTTTAATTTAAACGATCTTCCATTTCAATTAACTTAAGAATAGATTGTCCTCCATTTTATAAAAAAAAAATCTGGCAACCACAACCGCAACCGAGTGGTCATCGACCGCGGGGAGCGGGTAACTGGTCATTTCGCCTAGCGGAGCACGTAAAACCAGTAGGCGATAAATACGACATTCTCCCCACCCTCATCGTTATCCGTGGTGCCCCCCCCCCCAGTAACACCTGTTGCAATTTGCAAGTTAATTGCGGCGGTCCCACGCCACCATCGTTGACTATTTTAAATTTAAAAAAGGAAATGATGTTTTCGCGCGAAAAACTCGTTCGCGGGATCGTCCGATTTATTTCTGTTCGATAGCAAAACATTGGCAGCTACTATAAATGTTAGAATTCGGAGATTACATTTTTTTAAACGACAACAAGCAATACAAGCTTGGGTAGACACACGGTGGTGAATCACGCGGTACTTGACCAACAGGCGCCATTGGTTAATTTTCACTCTTATATTTCGAAAATAAAATAAATTCGAAAAATTGACAATTGAAACTTGTTGGAAACTCAACATTACGTGTTGAGATTTATATTATAAATTGCAGAATAAGCGAAGTTTTAATTAATAGTGGTGCAAAACACAAATACATCTGAACTTGACAGTTGGCAAGATCAATTTTAAATTATGCACGTGACAGAATGGAATTTACATTTCTCCACGCGCAGTGCATAAAATAGATATGTAAGCATGGAAACTATACTCTATTTTATGCCAAGGAAATAAGTTGTCGTATTTGGCGCTACAATCCTAGCAGAAGCAAACAATCAAGGTTCATGTCAAGTTTAATAAAATTATTTAAAATTATTTAAAAATAAAAAACGAAAGAAAAACTTTTACATCATTATGTTCTTAAGGATGAAAGAACAGCAGGGCGTGAAAGGGAAAATGAAGCTGGATTCAAAATGGAATTGGGCGAGCATAGAAAAAGAAGATGGCTGGTGGTAGTAGTAGTAGTACTACTTCCAGTAAGCAGACGGATATCATTGGCCTAATACTAAAACCGCATTTAAAAAGAGGGAGGGGGTAAAAAACCAATAACTGTACAGATCACCAGACGGCGTCATAAAACGCGCCAACAATGGGCGGAAGAAAAATCGCGAAACGAGATTATTCGATTCGACAAAAAAAAAGGGAAAGGAAACTAGAAACTATAAAATTGTCTGTTCTCGATAGAACGTTCGAGTTCTTGAATTTAGCACCGGAGGAACGGCGACTGGCGCCATTGGTTGAAATATACTGAAGTATTTTCAGTACACTTCATGCTTCAAATACATAGGAGCCAGCTTTTTAATTGGAAACTGGTACTGCAGTCAAATTAAATACACTTAGCCAGAAACCTGAATTTCGACAAAAAACAAAATTCTGAATTGTTGTCACAACTGCTTTATCAAAATGTAACGAAATTAATCAGAAAATTCAGCTCCTGTCGAAGCTAGTGCCTGATCACAGCATTTTCTTTTTGAGCCTTTCAGCAAAATGAGACAGGAGACTAAATACATAGCCATTAATAATATTTCACAGGTGATGACAGTTTCACCAGTAATAGTGTCCCTTCATCATCTCAGAATAATTGTTAATTGTTCCATATAGTTGCTTGAAAAAATAAGAAATTGTAATTAACTCCACAAGTGTACTTTCATTGTTCCATAAAGTTGCTAGAAAAATAAGAAATTGTAATGAAATCCACAAGTGTACTCATATTATACTGCATAATTTTTTTTTTTTATTTACGTCAGCGTCAGTGACGCAGTTGCGTCAGCGATAAACTAGTTTCTTGGGCCAGACATGACAATTGTAATTTAATTAACCCCTTGTATTGACAATTGTAATTGTCAACGATTTTTTTCCGGACCCAATTCTTGGCAAATGTTTTGCAATTGTAATAAAACTGGGCCTAATCTAGGCTGCAATGGAAGCGGAAGACTGATGAAAATTGATCTTTATCATAGCGGTTACATTCGCTATCGCAGATTGATGGTTCGGATAAGTACACGATATAAAAAAATCACATTGATACTATTAGATTGCGAGCTCAAATATTCTACGTAATTTGAAGACACGGGTAAAACAAAATATACCAATTTCCCAATCTTAATCACCCATGCATCGTCTGATGTCGACATGCCTTACAGACCAATAGGCAATGAACCTGTTCGAATTTATTTAAGAACAGCTAATTTCATTCTACGTGCATTGTTTCATGCCGGATGCAACTTCGTAGCTTGCAATCGGTACGTCGGCGTACACGCTACAAATCGTTACGTTGCTCGAGATGGTTCAAGCAAGAGCGACTGTAATAAATCGCGAATCTGATACCGAATACTGTTTGCCATCATCAGCGCAGATCCCGTTAGTGTGGCGAAGGATCGAGAGAAAGTGGCGCGGAAAAAAAAAAAAAAAAACTAAATCTGTCTGAGTATCGAGACTCGCGTCTTTACGATCGACCCAGCCTTCCTCCCCACACACCAAAAGAAAAACCCCATTGCGCACGCTTTCACCCCCGGTCGGCGCAACTATCTCCCCAACCGCCAAAAAGAGAGCGAGCGAGAGAGAGAGGAAGAGAAGACAAAAAAAAATGAGAACTTTGCCAATCTAAGTCGAAATCCGTTTTTCTTTGTTTGATCTGAGTGCCTCCTCGGTGGCTGGTGGAGCCCAGCAACTCATCAGTCATTCTGCATCGCGCCCACCATCTCGACTGCCAGGCTGAGGGATCGCCGACGCCCGCCGTCACCTGGAAGAAAGCTATCGGTAAGGAGGCCGGGGCACCCGCGCCCCTCAAAGGCTTGCACGGCTAAAGAGGGGGGCCGTAATGTTGGGCAAGGATGTTGTTATTGTGTGTATGTGTGTAATTGTAACACAATTCAAATAGGTAGACTGCCACTTGGTTTTTCTGCGTTTAATTGTTAAATGAGTGGACGTGCCTAATAAGGTACTCTGGGCATTGCTACGTGACAGATCCAATGGATCCAAAGTACACTAGAAAATCAGTGTGATAAGGTCAACACTAAATGTATAAACATATATCCGGTCAATTTATTTAGTTAATTTATAGACTGAACAACGATATGATTGTGACAATGATGTGACTCTGCATACAGGAATACATACAGAGTGATGTTAAAAAAAGGTTAAAGGTTTTGATATATTTTCTTAAGATTGTATCAATTAGTTTGTTATTTGTTTTTTTAGAAATTGAGTACTTTGTCTTTTCGAAAATCAAAACAGAATGATATTAAGTGACCATATGCAAAATTTCAAATAATTTGAAAAACTATTTACGAAAATATGAGTAAGTATGTCGGTGTATTCCTTTTTTTTTTTTGCATTACTCTGTATATAAAGTCGACCGATTGCAGGCATTTTCATTACCAATCGATTAATATGAACAAATATTTGTCTTAATTGTATAAACGACCACAGGCATTGACCATAACATCGATTGTGCCAATATAAAATTACTGAATTTGTCTTTAAAATTAAAAACTAAAAATTATTGATATTAACGCCCATGCTTGGTTCGTGTCTTACATTTTCTATGCAACTTAATTCACATTCGCATTTAATTACTGTTATAGATTATTTGAGCATCAAGAAACGGTTTTTGTGCTTCGCGAATTATTCGAGATGATGAACACGGTAATTAAAACTCTCTCTACGAATGGCATTTATTTTGCTGCATTTGAGTTTCAATTCCAGCTGAATATAAGACACGAAGCAGCACCGCGTGATCAATTTACAAGCATATACCTCTGGAGATTTATTTCAGAGAGCAGCATTGCGCGTATAGACGATTTTGAAACGGTAAATCAATACTCGTCGCAGTGTAAAATTTCCGAGAACATCGAAAAACGTGTCGAAACGCCGAACAACGGTTTCGAGTTACATCCGATTTGTCGTGGAAGAACCGCCGACTTCGCCCGCATCTTCGGCGACTGAGGTGTCGCTAGTTCGAATTTCTACCGACGCGCGCGGTCTATCCAATAACACTCGTGACGACAAAAGAAGCGCGCGCGCGCGTGCGACTAAGACGTTGAAACAAGACAATACGAGACAGTCGTGTAATGATCCGTAAATACGCTCTCAACTTCGCCAACCAGCAACGCCTTCTACTTCCCCTCCCCATCCCTCCCTCCACCTTTCACCCAGACCACTACAAAAAATAATAAGCCGTGCGTGATTGAACTGTGTTCTCAGAAGTCAAGCGCAATCCCAGCCATACTTGTGAGTCTTTAACAACAACAACGGGTGAAGTGGAAGAAGAAGAAATAAAAAAATCCAGACGCCGCAGTCTGTCACGAGATATTTGAACGGTTTCGATTCGGCAAAAAAGTGGAAGGGCGTTAATAAATTGGAACGTGCAAGCTGCGATGTTGACAAGGTGTAATTGGAGTAGTTCTATCGTTTTTGAACGAGCAAAATTGTTCCGAACAAACTATACGCTTACAGCAAAACGAGTGATCCTCATGTTTCGCAAAGCAAAGCAAAAGCAAAGATGGAATTGTTCACAACCAAGATAACTTATAATTTCACTTCCCTTCTTCCAACACTCTCCAGGGCTTAAATCTGACATTGTCGTGCAAAAGGAAATAAGCCACACTAAACTTGGAAATTTGAATATTTAAAAAGCTTTCAAACTGAAAATAAAGGACTACTAGACATAAAAAATAGAACTCATTTTCTCTCACATGGATTAAATATCTGCTACAGTTTGTAAACACCTGTAATAAGTAAATGTCTGTTAAAAGCAAAATGATCTAATTATTCCTACGAGTATTTAAAAATCATAAATTCAGAGCCCAAGTTACTCCAATACGGCAACTAGGAAAGCACAGATATCACACAAACAGCTAGAGACAATGAAAAAACGATATCCATTCAACTATTTACAACCGACAAACTTTTTCTCGCATTGTCGCTATCCGAACTAAAAAGTATCATAAATCATAACTCCGGCAACAAATAAACAAAAAAAAAAGTTTGAAAATAAATAGACATTGCCACCACCCCACGAATGCATCACCAGATAACACAAACCACTAGGAAACACCAACCCCATCAATTCCAACCACAAACTCGCCAATCCATTCAACCCTGAAAATGTTTTCGCGCAGGTGGACCACTTTCCACACGCAGAAACACTGGTACATCCACACAACCGGGCTTCACCAAAAACCGAATGCATTTATATATACGGGCACACCAAAAACCTGGCGTGAAAGCAAGCAGCAGGCAACAACAAAAAAATAAGAAAAACTATTTTTTTTTCGCCCGACACCAACGCCGTCGTCCCAAAAAATATCCCCCACTGCGCCATTTTTTTTTATCTTCCTCCCGCAAGAATACATTCACACTCGCGGAGAATATTCCTGTTTAAGTCGAGTAATGCTCATAAACATCAATGAATGGAAATGAATCCGAAAAATGATATACCCTCCAGCGGCGGGGGGTGGATAGGGGGATGAGAAGAAGATAGAGCGCGGGGGGACGGGTTAAAAAGTACTTACGGAAAAACCGAGGGGAAAAGAGGAGAAGGAGGAGGGGGAGAATCGAGATACGAACAAAAAGAAAAACATCGATGCGGCGGGGCTGCCAAAAAAAAAAGAAGGAGGGGGGAAAACCGATCTCTGTACGACGGCGCGACCGCGCATTAGAAATTCGAAAATTTAAAGACGAAGCCGAACAGATCTGAAGAGAGGAGAGCGAGAGAGATGTTCAAACCCAAATCCAGGAGAGAAGTGGAAAGAAGAGAACTTTTCGGGATGAGGAACGTTATCTCGCGTGTGAAACGAACCATTTAAAGAGCGATATGCGGCTTTCGCTCACTTTCGCACTAACTCTCCATACTACGCCAGCACCACCATCGAGCGCTCTATTCACCGATATCGAGGAACGCCATTGGCGGCGACGGCGTAAACTATTAGCCAGATGACGTGGAAAATTGCAGCCTAGAGAACTGTAAATTGGCAGTAATCCTATTGCCGCATCTGCCACAAATTCTGCGAAATACGATCATCGATTGTGTGTGACAAACTGCGCGGCAACCAGGAGTGAGTGAGTGCGTGCGGCCGTCACCGCAACCGTGTTTTAACTATATAAAGATCGGCGAAAATCGACTTTGGCGCGGCGAGGCTTTTTTTTTGTTTTATTGACGCGAGGCGATGCTATACTTGCCAACAGCGTACTATGTCAACAGAGTACACTGCACGACATAAACTCTTTAAACACTATCGCGCCAAGCCTTCGTACATGTGATCGTACAAATCACCTGGCACATTGCCTGCCTTTCTAATCGGCTAACTAATCATCATATAGTTATTTGTCACCTCGCAAATAATCAATTGATAAAGTTGTTAGGAAAAGCGCTGTTTACATCTAGCATAGTGTACTTAGTCTAAGACAGCAAATTCAAAATTGAAATGACTACAGCTAGATATAGGCCAAAAAACAAATGCTAAAAATACAGCCGATGAGACAATGGTCACTTGTCTATTTTCATTGAAAAATAATGGAACCATTATTTTAAACATAAGTTCGCAAGACCTTTCTATTCGGCGCTATACCGATAAATGTTCCCCATTCGCAACATAGATGGCATACAAAAATAACGCAAATTCGACTTTCATATATATGTATCCCGCCCATTAAACTACCAGACTCCGGTATTTTCGCATCTGAAAGTGTAACCGAAATGAAATACTTCAAGGTCTTCCCAATTGGCATTGCTTCGCACTGGGATGATACCTTTGAGGGTTACCATTTCTTTCGTCTAGCCAGACCAGACTAATTCTTTACTAGACTAATTTGATCACCGGTTAATTGTCAATGACTAGACTCGCTGCAACATACCACTTATCCAATAGACAGGCGGGCGCGCCCACGAACAAATGTCTTACAAGTTTGGTTTTTCACTAGGAAGAATTCCGAGAGATTACAAGTTGGTCAGCCAAGTAAGCATCAGCATCCAAGAGGCGAACAACGGATCGCTGCTCATCCGCGGCGCCCAAGAGCACCACGAAGGATATTACTTGTGCCAGGTCGGCAACGGCGTGGGCTCGGAGCTGAGCAAGGTTATTTATCTGGACGTCCAAGGTACGAATAATTGACTTCGAGCGCATAAATTGTGTCCGCGCTTCCATACATGAACTGCGGGCCATATATTACATAATGTACAGTTGGCTGGTTTTGGAAACTGGGGTTCAAACTTGGTCGTTTCGGTACCCATTCAGCCGGATATTTTCAAAAAATATGGGAAATAGCTTGTGACCTCCACGTATAGAGGTCTGCACAGATCACGTTAAGAAAAAATGAACAAACATATTCAAGAACAAAATAGAAGCTCTAGAAACTGGACCTAAGAGCAGAGTAGTAATACTTCTTAGAAATATCCAAACATGTATCAAAAATGTTGCATCCATATTAATTTAGGTAGCGCCACTATTAGTAATCAATTGAGAAAACTTCACCAATTTAAATACAAATTGATGGCAATATTATAAGAATAAAATTTAAATCCAAACATCTAAATTTAACTTTTCGGCTAAGTTACACGTTCAAGACATGAGCGACCTGAAAATACGGTGTCGAGTGGGGTGCGTAGCGAAACT
>JAUJYS010001998.1:0-15742 GCA_033995665.1 Melogona broelemanni
GTGGGGGTGGGGGGGGTTGTGGGGGGGGGGGGGGTGGAGGTCTCTGCGAAGCGACATACAACAAAAGCCCGTATGAACCCCACCGAGCACATTAATCTAGATAGACCGACGCCATTATTGCTAGAAGCGGACGCAGTGCTGCATGTAATGAGTGTTGGAAAAGAGACCGCAATTTTAGGTTGCAATCCACTTTTTTTTTTTGTTTCTTCCTGCCAGGGACTTTCCTTCAGACAGTCACACACAATGCAATCACAATTAATTCTATGTGGAATCTGGTTAATTTTATTGCATTTAAAATAGCGTATTTCGGGATTAGAAAAATATACACAACATAGAGAATTTAAATTTAAAATAGTTTGCGTAATATCCTCGAAAAATGTACACAACATACATAATTTAAATAAAGAACATGTTTCGCAACAACTTCGAAAAATAATATTTCTCTGGTTTCTTGGTTATCAACAGAATGTAGTTACCACAATCTTATTAATTTCCTACGTTTGAAGATATGCAGAAATAATGTTCAGGTTATACGAAACAATACTGCTTGGTTATCAACCTACACTCTGTTTTAAAAATATATAAATAATGCTGAACGAAATTACATAATAATTATAGTGTACTAGAGCTACAATAATTCGCTATTATTTTCCGAATTTAGCAGAATTTCACATTTTAATTTTGTGGTACCGAAAAAATATTTTTTTGGTTCATTTGGTTTTTTGCCTGTTTCAGCGAAAAAATAGGCAAACTTTTAGTGCGTAAATTGACAGACTATTTTAAATTCCAAGATGATATATTTTAAGCGTGCATTTAACCTCTGATCAAGAGCATAAGAATCCGGTTGCCAGCACTGAAAGAATTGTGCATCACCAACCATGTAGTTGTCTAGAGTCCATAACGACTTTCGTAGGTTCCATCGGGAGCTCAGAACGCCTGTTTCTAATTTTATTGTTTCTCTCATCTAATTTTGTGATTGGCCAGGACTCATCAATAGGTACCCGCCCCCTATCCAAGATGGCCACAATTTGGTACAGCCTCCCCAATAGCGTCTCTCTCTGATTTAACATTTTTTCTCACTATGAAATTCATATAAGGGTTGGGGTGGGAAAAAAACCAATAATCTTCGCCAGCCAATTACAGGAGACCGCTATGCAGCACGAGAAGCGCGCGCGCGCGCTGTCACGTGCGTGCGCTGGGCACGTGCGTCAGCCTCATTTCTATTGGGGGTGGGACAAAATAATGGAAACATCTATGCTCGTGCACCGTATAGAAACTGTTTCCATTATTTTGTCCAACCCCTGTATGTTAAGCGAGCATCGATATGCAGCACGTGCGATGCAGTGAAACACGTGAACTACAGGGGTTGTTGGACAAAATAATGGAAACAGATGTGTTGGTAACCTTATGAGAGCTGTTTCCACTATTTTGTGCCAACCCCCATGCATACATATACAGGAGTTGGACAAAATAATAGAAGCAGATCTGTTGGCGCACTTTATAGAGCTGTTTCCATTATTTTGTCCAACTCCTGTATCTGCATACGCGCGTCCCCTCTTTGCCTTGCAACACTACCCAGTGAGTGATTCGGTTCACACAGGCATATCCGCGATAACAAATAGATCCTCATTTTTGCAGAGTTCACGTTCGTAGCTTCGGCGCTTCGAAACAAAATATTGATTTATTATTTTCTAGGAAATATACTAGTATGGGTAATAATGCATATTGTTTGGTCTGTGTCTATTGTGTTGTAACTGGCTGTTTTAATGGTTTACTTATTGGTTAAATAATCAAACTGAATGCTGAGTTGCAGATGTTTGTCAGACAATCTTGGTGGGGCGACGATCCCAGGTTCGATTCCCGGCATGGGCTCTCATTTATTTGATCGTGTAGAAACAATCGTAAAATTGTTCAATAACCGAAAAATTGTTCGAAAGAAAAATCGAAAAATAGTTCGAAAAATCGTGTTGTTGAATGTATTCGATTGCAATTAAAACATTTAAGCTACGTGATTTATTTTTTTTTTGCTAACAAATAAATCCTGTGACTCAAATGTATTTTCAATTACCTGGTGAATTTGTTAAATAATTATCAAATTACAGAATATGTCACATTGCTATCTATAAGTACATGACTTATCACTATCAATAAACCTGACAGTTTGCCTCCCCCCCACAAATAGAATCACCAATCTTGAAACTGATCAAGAGCTAAGAAATAGGAGTGGGGGGAAGGGGGGGGGGAGTTAAAAAGAATCCCGAGATGTTACTTGGAAATATTTTTTTTTCATCTGCAAACAGACTGGAGGAGACGTAGTGCAGTTAAGCTCGTAGGCAAAAATATTTTAAAAATTCCATCTACGTCTAACTCGGCTATAATTCTTCGCCTATAGCCAGTTGAGCTTCTTCTCAAACTGTTATCAGTGCTTCTTCTGGGTTCCCCCATCTCCTACTAACTCCTCGTTTGCCAAACTGTGCTCCGCGGAACCCACAGGGCACCTCTGGCATTTCCCAGGGACTCCACAGCCGCTCCTGGTAAAAATTAAATATAATATTAATAAAACGCCATTAACTTGAATTAAATTTGGCTCCGTCATTAAAATTGGTGGACTAGAAGAGACTCAGCCATTGAAATTGGTTCTAAAAAAGAGAAGGGCTGTATCGGGGGTACGGCCGCAACGTTTGGTACGTCATGATGCCCGTGCAAATACGTTGTCTGCTATACATTTTGGGTTGTTTAAAGGTCGGAGTAATCTTGTCAAGTATTCCCGGATATTCATTATTACCCTCTAAGACCAATCTCCCGTCCCTTAAAAATTCGCTTACTTTTCATTCTCTTCTATATTTATTTTTTGGTCTTGTTCATTTATATTTGCTGTAATGTGTCGCTAACCGACAACGCCACTTGCGTTTCATCAAAATCCCAGAATAGTGCTTTGTACATGTGACCAAAGATGTATCATACGTCAAAAAGCTCCACGAGTTGAAAAAGTTTGTGAAACACTGTCCGAATTGAAGTCGCGGCAGCGGTGAAGTAAGAAAAACTTGCTACGTCGTCCAACTTATGTATTTATCTAAGATGCCGACGGTGTATCCCTCTCTCTCTCTCTCCTTCCTTCTATCTCTCTTTCTCAACGAAATTTTAGACTCGGCGCGAGTTAGACACGTTTTTTTCCCCGTTAAATTGTAACCTAACGCACGTGCAAAAAATATATCTCTCATTTCTAAAGCGCGTGCGAGCGCGCGTACGCGTAAGGGCAATCCATAAATGTCATATCAGGGTTGGTCTCCAGTGAACATTTCCGACGGATTTTGGGCCATGTCAAGGTTTGAGGTGTCGAAACATCAGCACCCAGCCCCCCCCCTCCCACCTAGGGTTGCGACAACAAATGTTGGACTTGCAGTCCAATATTTGTTAGGTGAAAAAATGCACACTTTGTAACATCAAGGCAGCCTCTGTAAATTGTCTTACAGTTTAAAAAATGTTCGAGCGGTGACGTAAGGTAGGGTTTATTTCGTTCACATAACGACACATTGTGTATTTCGTGAAGGTCAATTCTATTTTTATTCTTTATGCTTAGAGCTTCGCCAGCACTAGTTCGTCGATTACATCCAGTCCTGTTCTGGATCTCTCATTATTTATTTTTCATACAAGACGACATTTTTTGCCGTATATTAGCCTAGTTCACGGATGATGTTAAGACCCACGCTTGTGGTCATTCGTGCTAGGTAAATGTACATTTAGTGTTTGTCTTACAGTAAAAGTCAGTAATACAGTAAATGTTTTTTAGCGCAAAAATAAGATTTTAGTTCAAATTTTGCTATCTATGTTCCAATCTTTGCCGAACTTGCTATATTTTTATTAGTGGTTAAATTTCTCTCACTGTAGTGACTATTACTGCAGGAGATTCTGTACCCTTCGTGTTTATTAGGCAATATGTGAACGTGCACATTTTACCCCATACATTTACCCCAGTATATCGAATAAACGAGGGCCTGCTATTGGAATCGAACTCTGGACCACCCGCTCACCAGTCTCTTGTCATAACCCACTGAGCTAGACAGATCGTACTGTACTCGCTAATTTGAAATGTGTCGAAAAAAAAATGGTCGAAAATTTTATTTTAGAAAATTTCTGTCGGCGACTGAATTTGGTCACCTCGCCTGTCGTAACACGTTATTAAAATTAGAATTATTATTTATTCCGACCGAGTGCTCATTTTTCGAATGACCCGTGACATATGAACCAAGAGTTGAAACCGAGATGAACATTTCGGGTTCGGCAAAACGACGAATCCGGCTTACACGCAGATCTACCACACATAATACATGATGACGAATTCATAGATACCAAGCTCATATCACCCTCTTGGATAAGAAATAAAAAATGCGTTCACAGCAAAAATAGATTTGAATCATAGCCGAGACTCTGCATTTGAACGATTGCATATTCATATTTGGTAACCCTGCAAAATTCATCCTATTTTTTTGCCTAACTCTGACAACATTTCAAAACTCTGGAAGCTTCTTATAACCCGAATTATTAAGATTCGGGTACATGTACGTACGTAATCATAATTTTTCTACTAATAATAACGCTTTACAAAATGATATTGTAATAAAGGTGCAAGGGGATCTTCCAACTGATTATTAATTCACATTTGATTATATCAGAATTTTTCTACACTATTATTTAGAATTGGCTATTATAAAGCCTGGCTTACATGATGGAAAATTTCACATTTTGCTTCATGGAAATGTTATTTTGTTTGGGTCCAAACACGATGTATGCGGCAGATTATGATCTGCCTTGAAAGATCATCGAAAAGATCATCGAACTGAATTTAAATGTACGAGCATTCCACATTTTGCGCCATCGAAATGTCAGTTTGTTTGGGCCCAACACAAAAGCACGATGTTTGCCAACGTACACGTATGTATTCGACTCCTGAACACAAGGACATTTAATTTCCATGGAGCCGTAACACGAAATGACAGATCATATAACCTAAACTTAAGAATCATACGAATCTTAAGTATCCCTACGCGCAAGATATGGCACTTAAAGATCTAGACATTGACAAATTTCATGCTTGATTGCGAATGCCCTAAAAATCACCATTCAAATTATTTGCTTCAAGGCAAACCGTGCCTGCATATTACAGCTTACTCGAATATATTGCTGGATAACCTATTCGAATATTAGGCATGTGCGATAAATGTAAAGATTGTGGCCAGTTCAAACGAAATGTCGTTTATCGCAATTTTCCCATTGTGAACCAGCCTAATCTGAACTAGCATCCACAAACCCAAAAGCTAAAAGTGTATTTTACAAGAGGGGTCTTTACACGTTCTTATAATCTGATGCGTGTGTGTCTGGGGTGGGGGTAAGACGTCGGCAAGCACCTTGAAGGAGCTGTATAGCCAAGAAGCGTGTTACTACAATAGAAGTCAGGAAAGGCCAAAAACGTGTCTATAAAAAGATGGGGGCTATTCGTGGGCTTTTATTATAGGCGACAAACGGGCTGACATGCCCTTTGGGGAGGGGGTTCTATCAAATATTTTTCCATTTGTGAATGTCGCCAAATTTTTTGAATTGTCACCCCCAGGTTCGTAAAGAACGAATATGGTCTTGTTCAATTACTTAGCCATTATCACCATCTTGTACTCCCCAGCCATACGATTGCACCCCCAGCGTCTGGTGAATACTTGGGGTTTTGGAACTGGGGTAAGAGGGGTACACAATGGCTGGTGGTGGTGGTGGTGGTTGGGGGTTCTTTTTAAGGAACCTGTCTCGGGTTTTCTTTGTGCGGAAGGGAAATTGTCTATTGTTGGAGCGGACCGCAGTTCTGGATCCCGGAAGTTCTTGCTCGTCGAGGACTTATTGTTCTGCGGTGAAAAGACATCTTGAGACGTTAAGATTTGAGACTGTAAGATTTGCGTAGGCAGAAAAACCAGCGGCACGGTACTCTTGTGCTCGCCTGTACGATCGATTAACCTCGTACTGATAAAAACGCTAGATGGTGCTAGATTGTATCTGGAATTCTGCAGAACATCGATACGGTTCATCGAGCTTCAATATCGATAGTTTACATTAGAATTGTTAATGGAAATAGATACGTTTTCGTAAATGTATTTATTTCCCCATTATTAGAAAGTAATACTTATTCATTGAAATTCAACCGATTGCATAAAATAAATTATAAGTCAGTTTAAAAAAAAGTCCGTAACAAAATCAGTAAATTAAGTCGATTTCAAATTTATTTTATGCAATCAGTTGAATTTCAATTGATTATACAGGTATATTACAGTAGATCCTTCTCTCGGCACATAAATTAAAACATAACCGCATTACATTATATTTTCTTTTTCTTTTAGAGTTTAGGAGACCTTTTTGTCATGCTAATTTTGAGTCAGTTTAGATTGGTTCTCGTGCAATAAGAAATAAAATTGTCATCTTCAATTCTTGAAATTAGGCTTTCTGACAAATTAGCTGTCAAAATCAATAAATTCAGCGGCGCAGTCATTTGTGTCGTCCAGACAACACTATTTACCATGGGCGCCCGCAGAAAATTTTCCAGGGGGGTGCAAGGGAAAATTTTCCGGGGGGAGGGGGGGGGGCCGCAAGTACCCCATTCACCAAGCACCCATTCCGAATTTTTCTCATTGCGAGAAAAAAAATTATGAATTTTTTTTAATTTTTTTTGTTTAATCTATCAATCCAGGGGGGTGCAAGCGCACCCTTTGCACCCCCCTGCGGGCGCCCATGCTATTTACCGATTCAGCAAAATAATAAAAAAATTGTTCAAAATAATAGTTCAACATTTATACCTTATTGACACGTGTCATTCAATTAGTTTGCGGTAACTGTGAAACCAGACTATCAACACTTTATTACAATTTTAATATTTTAGAGTATGTGTTGATTTTGTTAACGGATTTATTAAATTTAGGCAAATTAATTAGGTCTCATTTTCATACATGCTCATATTCTATCGTGGTATCACCAGCCTTGGGACATTTAATGACAATTTTCAATGCGCGTGCTGTCATAACGCGAAAGTGCCCTAATACGAAAAAATAATTTCCCCGATACAGAACATCAAGCTAGTAGCTCTAAAGTCGAAAATTGACCCGAATAAACTGACCCGTCTGTCAAAATAACATGCATTCATTGCGCCATATTTCAGGTCAAAGGGCAATTATGTACCTAGTAAGAGACCTTTCCCCCCCCCCCCATAATGAACCATTAAAAGAAATACATTTATAAAACAATTTCATTGGCGATTTTTTTTTTTTTTTGTCGCAAATATTAATTAAATTTTCGTTCTTTTGTGAGATTATTTATCTTCAGTGCACCATTGATGTTAAGGCCCATGCTTGTGGTCGGTTGCGTGTTGTTAATTTTCTACGTTTTTTAAAGAACCATTAGTCATACGCGCTTAATAATAAATACATGGTGTGGTTAGGGCCTTTTCCTAATTTATTCGCTATTCAATTTACAAACAGTCGATATAATATGTGGTTAATGATAAAGAGCTAACAACAGGTAAGAATTGAAATATGGTCAAGGTCATGGATTGATCTCTAAATGGAATTAGGGCCCCCCGTAAACAGAATGAGAGGCCCTTACTTCATTTGGCCCTTTGCTTGTGTTTGCGTGTTAATGCTGTATTAATGGGCCGATTTCCATGCAGCCCGCTTTTTGCATGGAATCGCGCGTATTGCTGTTGCGTTATCAGCGAGTCGCAATAGGCCCTTTCCTCTATTATACTCAAAACACTATTAAACGCGCAAAATAAAGAGCCATTTTCAAACTTAAACGCAGACTCAATGTTCTAAATCGCAAATTCGTGAATTATACAAATTTGTACTTGTGCATAATTAATTAGTATAATTAAAAAATTACAATATTTTCATAAATAAAAAGCGTATTCATGAAAAACAACTGCCCATAAAAATATAAAATGGCAAAAATGACAAATCGTTACATAAACAAAAAATATGAAAATTGATAACTGCGATAAGGGTTCCTATTTCTGATGATGATTAATATTTGATTTTACCAGATTGAGGTTCAAGGTAAATAGCAATGATACGTTTGATCGATTAATTTTATTTCATTAAAATAGGTCCAATATTCTAATTATTATCGTTCAAATTGGAATTTTGGACAAATGTGGTCTTATTCAAAAAGCTGCGAATGAACCTAAATTGGGCAAAAATTTGGACAAAAAGGTAGTCAGAGATGCAATTTATGGCGAAGAACCTCGGGTTTTTTGTCTTTTTGATGTTTAACAAATCTTTTTATTCTTTCTTTTATTTTTCCTTCTTCGTTTTTCAAATCTTTGTATTCCGGATCACTGGAGTGAATTGCACTACAGGAAGTTATTGTACCCCTCGTGTTGCTGTGGCAATGTGTGCGGGGCACATTCCAGTACCACAGGATCGAATAAACGAAAGCCTGCGCCGGGAATCGAACCCGGGACACCACCCGCTTAGTAGACTGTAACCATATCCACTGAGCCACTGGGGCCGACGACAATTGGTAGACCGGAAAATACGGTATTAGATCCCGATGTAGTAGTGACCGGAAGAAGACCGATGGCGCGTTACTTGTTCTACCGGTCTTATCACAAAACAAGGGAGTCGCAAAAAGAATCGCAATTATAAAGTTCTCATTGTTAGAATGGCGGATTTCTACATCGGCGAACGTCCAAATTTCTGCGTTCAGGAAATCTCTGGGGGGATTTAAAGTGGCGGGGTGAACGGGTGCGTTTTCAAATTCACCCACTAACTGAACCTTGTAGTCAACAAATTACTATTTTCTAAATGTCTTTCGGGTTCAACAGCGTCATAATTTATGGGCTACACATTGGTTACGCATTGAGTTACACATGGGCTACACAAAGATGACGTGTTCTTACCTCTGGACCACCTCGTCGTCAGTCTTGGATCCATCCCGACTGTTGCCCAAGTCTTTCTCGATGATCACCTCATCTTCTTCTTCAAGAGCCAGACAGGAGCCTGCGTTGACAAAAAAAACCCAAACAAATTGATAACCATTCAAAAAAATAAAAATAAAAAATTGACCCGCACTTAGTGATCTACGTAATTTTTTAGTTTAGTTTTAAAAGGCGCTTTCTCACCAAGGTAAGATTTTGTGGCACAAAAATTTTGCGAAACGAAGTTGACTGGACTAAGTAAACAAATTGAACATATCAAACTCATTTTGGTCGAATGCCAAGTGTAGACGTAACACGCAACGTGGACATTTCAAAGGTCAAAAAGCGGCTCAACGAATAATCAGAGATTATCGTGCACCTTGATGACAATTTTTACAGAACTTTAAACAATTGGACAACCGACCATGAAAATGTTAAGATCTCTTGCAGCTTATAGCAATTAATCAACTGTCACAAGGAACGTTAAGCTAAAAATTATGCATCGCGTAATCGGACATTGGTAGTCTCTCAAGATTTCTTTCTCGCTTTCAGCGAGAGGCCTCACTTTTTTATTCAATATTTTTCTTCTGTCGAATTCACAAAGGAGGCGGATAGGATGCAAATATAATTAAGTTCCGCCAAAAGGTAGTTCGCCGGCGGTCAACTCAATGACCTCATGCGAACCCCTCCCCATTCGATGGTTTCCGCTTCAGCCCATTGTTGATCTAATTTGGCTAGAATAACCCCCTATTGGTAACGTCTACTGCAGCGATCCTAGCGTAATCTACCTTCAGCTCAGCACGCCCATTGGAAAATTATTTCCAGAAAGTTCCGCTAGGCGCGTTATCGGTAAAATAGGGTGGGTCTAGTATTGCTAAGATCTTGCTATTAGCATCTTTCTGACACGTTTCATTGAAGTTTGCACGCTAAATTCGCAGTTCTACTACAAGGTAGCTAACAAATGTTTTAACTTTTATATGATCCGTTACCCAAAAAAGAGCATGAGAATCTATTTCAGGATACCAGAAGCATAATTTTGGTCTCATACCGAACAAAAAGCACCGCAGTTTGGGTTAGTTCAGAGGTTCATGCCCCCCTCCCTGAATAAAGCCGGCTATCAACGCGTAGCAAAACACGTAATTACGCATCGATATGATTATAGCACATTTTCGCCGAGTAAAGGAGGAGTGTTTTAGTGAAACTTACCAAATAAAACGAGAACTGCTACACTTAATAGTAATAATTTCTTCATTTTTGGTGCGTCTCTCCGACTCCGAAAATGAAACGCCTTTCCCTCTGCTCGATCAAACGCCGACTAAAAAATTAACAAACGGCAATGGTGCCACCTCACTTGTAGGCAAAGATGGTCGATTTTTCAGAAAGTTTCCAAAATTTAGTACCGAAATTTGTTTAACGTTTTACCAAATATACTTATATTTTAATTTTATACAAATATCACTAGTAATTTAATGATATAAAATATGCAAATTTATTGTCGTTTACTATGATAAACTATATTTTTTCGATTATTAGAAAATAAAGTTGTTTAATCTAGTGCGATTTCCTAAACATGGCAACACTAATGACGTGAACCAATAGTAGCTCAACACACAATGGATTTCACTCAAGAGTAGCCAATGACGACCATTTGCGTGGCAGGGCCATCAAAAAGGTGGCAAACACACATCACATCTGAATCACCCCGGCTGTCCAAGAATCCCATCAATTTATCGCAAAATAGAAAGCTTTTGGAACGGAAGCATTAAAAAAATATATTTAAAAGCCCAAGTGGACAGTGATCGAGTTTTATTCCATCAGTTTCACGCATAGTTTGTAAACTTTTTTACGCTTACAGATTTCTGAATTTATTAAAATTTAATCTTGGTGTTTTCCCCCACTTTTCTGACAGGTGGTGGGTTTATATTCTCGTCTTTTGCCATGCTTATTCTCGTCTAACCCCCACTGATGAATCAGCTGTTAACCATCTGCGTCATTTGAGGTGTCAAACTAGGAAATATTATTCCAACTCAACCCCAATAATTCAAACTGACATTTCAATGTGCTTGTTGAAAGGAAACATGCTAAGTTTTAGTTCAATAAACAAATATTATAACACAGATTTTCGCAGTATATTAATTTTGTACACTGGGCTTTATTTTCAAATGATATGTCTATTGACTTTATTCAGTCATCAACTAGAATACAACTAGGTTACGTAAATGTCACACTTTCAATTTTCTTCAAAAAGATTTCACAGGAAAGGAATGTTTCGACTGAGTTTTTAGTGACTGGCAACCGATTAAAATTTGACACACTCAGGATATTTGAAGCAGTTCAAGCCTAATTGTAACAATCAAGTTTTGGAAAACAACGAGTTGTTGACGAAACTACAAGGTCTTCAGTTATTTGCACTATGCAATTTTGAATGACCAATCAATTAAAAAAAAATACCTCTAGCTAGAGGCACTTTTCTAAATACCATCGATTAAAAATAAATGGCAGCGTCCAACATGTAATGCAATTTCCATTCAATTAATTTTTGAGTTTATTTTCCAATTTTTAATACCGAGTAATGGAACAAATTATTATTAGGTCAATTCTAAAATTAATTATAAATGAAATCTTTGCAATTTGATAATTGGCAAACAAATTTTCTAGAAATTCCCGATCATAAACCGGTTCTTTTTCTCTTAACTCGATCAAATATTAATCGATATTTTTCTTTAAACAATGCTGAATTTATGCATGTGATGAATGAAGGTGGGTTTGGAATAAGTTTCAATTTTTTAAATATATTATTCTAAATCTATTGTTTTTTGGAGTCTAAACTCAATAAATAGTTAATTGAAGATAATATTTATGCGGAATCAAGGTTGCTGGAATAAGATTATTAAGATTTAAACGGATCTATTTAAAAATGAGTTGACGTTGTATTTAGTAATGTAGAATCAAATCAATTGCAAATATGCACTCATGTTAACAATATGCACGTTTGCCCAAATTTATAAATAAACTGTTAAACACTCAAGATTCCAGCAACCCAATATACAATTAAATACAAACAGTTTATTCACAAAGTGAATGGAAGTACAGAAAAAGTATGGTTTTAAAATGGAATACAATTTATGTACATCTACGAAACTATTAATTCTAGGTCTATATGTTAGAATTTCAAGTGAAAAATTGGGAAGCTCAAGACTTTTTTTTTAAACAACCTGCAGAACTTTATGCATAATACGGTGCAACACTATTCCGCAAATGTGTCATTTTGTTATCGGTTGGTGGATAAATTGGAGAAGGAAAATTGTTGCGCAATGTTAACGAGTGAATAATAAAATCATAAATAATGAATAACAGAATGCTGATAAGTGGATGTAAAATCAGCTGCATCTGAAAGACAGGGACAACAGTTTGGCAATTTTTAATATTTTTAGATAATCTCGTTGTATGCTTAATTGAATAAAAAAATATAAACAAATTAAGATGACATTTTTTTACACTACGAGCACGTTCTCCATCAATATGAAAGTCTGGTGACCAGTATCTTGCAATGTCCAGAATTCTGATTGAGTGATAAACTTTCGCTTATTTAAATTGCCGCACTATTAATCACTGAAACTTGTGAAAGTTTATTTGTTATTTACTAAACATTCATATTCACGTGCTCCTGTACTTTCATAAGAATATGACTGAGGTTTTCCACTTGCCGCTCGGAAAAAATGAATTAATAAAATTTTGGTGTCTCTGCATCACTATCGATTGTAACTAAAAATAGCATCAAATCAGTAAAAATGTATGATTGGTTAAAAAAAATAAACAAGTAATATACTATTGTTGTTATCTGACGTAGCAACAACGCTTAATAATTAACTGCACAACGAGGACAGAGTATTAAATAAAACTCCTTAATTTTTTTTTAACTTAAAAAGTTCGAAAAACGTTGCACAAAGGAGTTTAACACAACACTGTCCTCGAGGTAAATTCAGACTACACGTTCAATCAGATTCAGTTACACTAAAGTTTTTGCAGGCCATATTGCTATAAACACCATTCAAAAGCAGCAGCAACATCATCATCACACTGAAATGGTCACCCAGAGAGCGCAACGGATACAAAACACATTTGTTTCGAGAACCAGGAACAGTTCGGATAAACTATGGTATTTGAATTTCCATACCTTAAAGAACGGCTGTAATTCGATGTAATCATCGAATGTCAACGAGATAACGGTTCAACAACGTTCAGTTTCGTTTTTTTTTTTACATTTTTTACAATTAAAAAACTTTGTTTGCTAATGATGTGGATTGAAAGGTATCGAAATTGACAGACAATTACGACTATCATTCAAACGTGGTTCGAATCAGTTGCGCCATCTGAGTAAGTAACAAACATGACCAGATCAACAATTCTCACAATCTAGCACGATACACATTTCGTAGCATTTCTATAGACAAACGTGATTTCGAGCCAATACGAGAGGGGAAATATGGGCAAATTTGGCGGGATAGCAATATAGGGTCATTTTTTTTTGTTAAACAGTTGTACGACTTGACTCTCAATCAAAAACAAGACGTACATAACACACACACAAGAATATTACATCTCGGGTGCGGATAACATGTTTACTGATATGTATTGTAACCAGCCTTCTTCTTTCGAATTGTAATTAGAAAGCACCTCTGGATTGATCGGTGATGGAGAGCGGGTGATCTTCGATGAGCAAAGTAACGTCCTAACGCGAGCATGAGCAGTGCGAATTGATTTGGCTTAAATTTTGATCTAATGGGCTCCCCATAACAAGACTTCGTCGACTGCAATTTCTAAATTCGTTTTTGCATTTGACCTCCTACCGCAAATCCAAACAGTACCTACAGCCAGTGTTGGGTTCGTTCCTTTTGAAAAGGAACCAGTTGCCGTTCCCGTTCCTTCGATGAAAAAAGGAACCAGTTCCCGTTCCTCGAAAATAAAAAGGAACCTAGGCGTTCCTCCGTTCCTCAAAAAATGAACCAGTTCCTAGGAACGGGAACTTTCCGTTCCGTTCCTACCCAACACTGTTCGCTTGAGGGTGACTTACAGTCGATGATCTGGCATAAAACTTATACGATATATATATTTTTTTTTTATGGAAAGCATATATCAGGTCTCATGAGGATGTGGGAGTGGTGATTGGTCTGACCTCTGTGTGCTGCAATCTCAATTTATGTGGAAGTCGGTAGGATGTCGTAAAAGGGAGCCGAAACGCTACCAAACTTCTGAAACCTGTAGAAATTCAAGGAAAAAAGGACACGACCTGTTTATGGCACAAGAGTTAATTGAGTCAACTGTAGAGAGAATCAATCTCAGAGCTCTCTGAGCTCAGAGCGTTTGTTTTGCTGCTTCTGAAATTCACTTGATAACTAGCTAGCTAGCTTGCTATTTTTGGTTCACTCTGATTGCATATTAGTCGTTGCGGATAAACAAAGAGCTTGGGGGAAAAACTGGAAGAAAAAAATAATTTTGTTTCTTCTATTATCTCTTTTCGACATTCATTTTTTTTTTTCGTCCAAGCGCATGTGATCGTTATAATTACACGATGATGTCGCTCGTGGCATTGTTTCCAAAAAATTTCGGAACAAAAACAAAGTATATTCTATCGAATCCGTGTAAAAAAAAACTCTACTCACTTGAATCATTGTCCTACCGGGAACGTATCTTGTGTATTTTCCCTTCTCTATTCACATTGTTTATATTTCGTTGTTGCTGTTTTGTTGCAAGCTCGGGGGCCATGTGTCTGTTTTCTGGAACTAATATGAACCGGGTTTGTAAGTTTTGCAAAAAAAAAATGAAAGTTTGAAGTAAAAAATAAAAATGGGAAGAATTTCAAAATGTTAGTAAATATATATACAAGATATAAACGACAATATTTAGGCAAATAAATAAAGACGTCTGTCTTTATTTGTTCGCCCAAATATTGTCGGTAGAAGCGAAGACACCAAAATTTGTCAAAAATGCTCTTCACAGAACCAAACTAATGACAATAATTGACTCGGTACAATAACCAATCAAATTTTCGCTTTGATCATCAACTAGATTCACGCTAGGCACTGAACTGCTGGGACAAAACGTACTCATACAATGTTATCAATGTTATCACTAACGAAATTAAAGAATCACACACCCATTATGCGCCCTATGTCAAATGGACATTACCAAAACGCCAACTAACAACTCCATCACATGACATTATCCAACGCTGAGTCGACACTGATAAAATTTTGTAAAAACTGCAACTATTAGGGAAACAAAAAAAATTGGACCATAGAAAAGTTAGACTTTTTGGAAAATTAAGTTTGATTCAAACTATCTTTAATTTTGTTTTTAAATTTTACATTTTTGTTGAGGCGTCTTAAAATAAATGATTTAAAATCTGAAAAAAACCGAAAAAAAATATTTTTGATTTCTGATTTGCATGATATTTTTTTGTTGCTTATATTACCTTGCTCCAATGCCATAGCAATGTGAGGTCCACCCTTTCACAAGTACCCCGGGATCGAATAAACGTGAGTCCGTACCGGGAATAGAACCCGAGACCCCTGTACCGCAATACCGAGTCGTACTGAAATCAATATTTAATTGTCCAGAAAATAAAACGTCGAACTACAAAATCCGGTCCCGGTTAGCAATCAATTTTTGTTGGGATTTCGTGTGGCCGTATCCCTTCCCCCCAATACAGTCCCGGGCTCAGACACAAATACAAGCGTGCGCGTGCCGACGTGTTGTCTGGTTGGGGCGGGGGCGGGGGCTGTGTACTCCCCACCC
>JAUJYS010001999.1:0-15816 GCA_033995665.1 Melogona broelemanni
AAATAATTTAAATCATCGATCATATTGAAGTAATTGCACGGTGCTGGTGTTCTTTCAAGCGGTTCGTGCAAAAAAAAAAAAAAAAAAAAAAAAATTCGTATACCCTGTGTGTCTACGGATTTGTTTTGCGCTTCGGTATTATGCGTCGGCAGATGACACGCTTGGATGCTGACACACTGAAAAAGTCACCTTGATTTTGTAGTTGCAATCGAAAGTTTTCAATTACTTTCGAAAGTCCATTTTCAATTTAATTCCTAAGAACTTGCTAATACTTAGTATTCGCCGAGATCATCTAACTGACCTTTATAAAACCGTTCTTGAACAGTTATCTTCAAAACTCCTCCTTGAATTGAAAATCATGTGAAATATATATATAAATGAAATATTTGCGAATATCCAGATATTACATTGTGCGACCAAAGTTCAAGGAATAAGGTTTTGAAGGGTTAATTTTACCCTCTGGTACTTGTCTATTGGAAATCTGTTGACATGGCACATGGAGATTCTAATCTTTCCACCTTTTTATTACTCATCTCTATTCGTCATCTGGTGTCTGGCAATAATAACAGTCAAGAGGATGCGTTGACGATGTCGTTGAAATATGTTCTTTGGACAGGTATCGGTTAGTGTGTGTGTGTGTGGGGGGGGGAATTGTTTCTATGGAAAGTGGCGAAAGCAGATTACACGGATTTTAAGTCGCACTAGGCATACGTCACCAACGCCTTTCCGCCGCTATTCTCAAGACCTAAAGACGCTGCTAGTGCTAACGCACAGAGCGCACCCTATGTGCGCATATTAAGTAGTCCACCAATACAAACGCAATTGCACTTCCGAATGCCAAGGTACGCACGTGGGCGAGCACGTAATAGACGAACGGGCAAGCTCAACACACCTATGATTCATCCGGGATATTATTCATTGTTGGTTTTGGAAGAGCTGCGCGCGCACGTTTTTGCATGCTCTCCTATAATGCAGGTGTGTGCACCTTGCACCGTCGCACCACTGATTACAAAACCATGTAAGTTCAGCGACTTCTTCCTCGGGTCTCCATTGGCGCGTTTCTCTTGCCTATGGGGGGACGCGTTGTCGCGCGCGTTCTAGAACAGCATCCGCGGTAAATGTGCTTGCTCCCTGAAATTCCAAGATGTAAGCCATTTGAGCTATCTCTCGGCTCGCCACGTTTTTACAGTCGCGAAGATGAATCGATTTATCAGCGCCGAATTATAACCTAGATCTTCGCCCCCGCCGCCATACGCGTAACGCCATAAAGCGCCGGATACATTTATACCGCGCACCTACGTGAATCCTCCTGTAAGCCTGCGTTCATTAAGGAGACACTTGTCATTTCTCCAATCTTCACTTTCCATTCAATATTTATTGAACTTTAAAAAGTTATTCTCACTGTTTGTTGCTAACTTCATTGATGATTTTTCGTTTGATGGGGTGTCACTTTCTCTAAAATAATCAGAAAAACAATTCTTGATGTTCGTGAATCGGTAATAGTGTTCCATGTGTCCTTTCGTCGGTCTCGGTTGAGCCAAGTATTGTAAAACCATTAAATAATTGTTAATCAATTTTTGAATATATTAGTTTTAAATATAATTTTAATATTATAATATATTAGAAATAAAATCTATTTTTATCATAATATTAGTTTTTAATATTTTTTAAATAGAAAAAATAATTTGTTAGCATACAGTAAGCATGCAAGTTCATTGAAATATGGGAGGGGGTAACATTGCATGAAATAATTAGCACAAGAAAACAGATTTCTTAATTTGGTTTCGGTTCTGATCTCAATAGGATAGGTGATGCACCCTATTCCGGTCGGTCGCAGCATCACTAGCGACCGCCAGCCAATCGGGTGTCGAGGATTAGGTCCAGCGCGCGTGCGAAGTTGCTGATTGCAGCCGACGTCACGGCGTCATATCGACAGGGCTTCCAAATATTTACACCGATGCTCGGTACCGGCGCTCAAATTGCTCGTCAACAATCATCATCTCGGCAGAGTGCGTCGTCTCGCGGTAGGCAGATTCCGAAGTTCGTGGCAGATTAGTTGGCTCAGGCCCAGCCCTCACCAAAATTTATAATTCCTGCGGACCACATGGGTGCGTCCAATTGCACGTGACGAAAGAGGTTCCGAATTTGGGGCTCGTCCACATCTGGTGTGCATAAATGCGGACCGAGCCGACGTCGACCTCACCAATAGACGCTAGCCCTCAGTGAATCAAAGTCAACCCTCAAGTGAGATGGAGTCGCTACCACGATTGGACGCTACGATGCTGACGGCTTGTGTAATACTCGCCTTTTTGTTGACGGCAAGTACAGTTTCACTTTTGCAGCATTGTTTATTTGTTTAGTTTATATACATGTATTTGACAATTATACTCCAGTATTTCCACGGTATCAATAGGAATTATACATGAATATATTGCAATATAAACTTAGAAAATTTAAAGACACACAACGTATTCATGCAATCTTATATGCCTTTATATATTTATTTCTGTTTAGATTTAATCTTATTACTGTCTATTTGAGTACGGTAGAAGTGTCCATATACAGTATCTATATTTGGATACTTGGTTCATTGTGCATGAACATAAATTGCACTCACTTGATTCTGTGAGATTCTGTACCCATCGTGTTGCTTAGACAATGTGTGAGGCAAAATGGGTTTTCAAATGAAACGTTTTCAAATGGATAGAGACGATTAATTTGTAAAGCGTTTAATAATGGAAGAAAAGAAAACTTCATTATTTTCCCCCAAATACGAGTAATATTTATGTTTACACTTGCAATTGCAATATCATTTTACTTTTGGGTCATACGTATACTGGGAACATTTACAGTAAGTGGTAACGATTTGTGCGTGACATCTAGCAAATAAGTATTTTAAAAAAAATGCTTATCGAGCCATGAGCAGCATACATCACTGTCATAACGATGAAATCCACTTGAGCCTCAAGTTGCATGTCTTTCGTTTGGTCAAGGTTGAAGTCAACGATCAAATTTCTGGTTCATTTTTATAAGTACGTGCGTATATCATGAAAGTAAAGGTCACATATGGTTCTGCGCTTTTAAAAATAGAGCATTTGGAAGAGTTTACACACTCACAAGCAATAATTTACCAGAAAACCTATTTTCAACATTTCGTAACGTATATTGTATATTAAAGTACAGAATATTAATACTAGTCCTTAAGGCTTATTGGGTTTATCGACCCCACTAGACGGTTTTATTTCGGTTGGTGTCAGACTGACATAGCTGTGTTGTTCGGTCTTACATGTCTTCCTGTAGTTACGGTATCCAAACAAACGTTGGACTCTCATTATTGAGCGTGTCTATATACGGATTTGTTTGAGCCAGAGTAGCTCATTCGTGTATATTTGAAGCAATGTTTTTAATTGCACACCGCGAGGGGGTAACGAACGAATGTCGTTGGATTTCCAATGGCTTGTTCGGATTAAAATTCCTCTTGGGGAAATTGGGTTGTCGCTTGCGCTGTTCCAACTGATAAAACCAAATGAACTGTTACCTCAGACTGAGTAGTAGAGCGTTTTATTCTTAACCCCTTAAGTGCCAATGACGGTTAAATACATTATGTAATGTGCAAGTGCGTGTGATTCGAAAAAAATGTGACAATTAAAGAGACATTTTTATCACATCAACGTCACCTCAAAATCACATCATTATGTTCACCTTAAATGTAATTGTCACTAGCATGTTAGTAGAAAAGGCAGTGCTGTATACAGTGTTTGAAACCATTTTTTTACGTGTGTGCGCATAATGTCTATTACGTGTTTGATTTCGGAGATACATTGTGTAACCCTTTTGAAAACAAGATAATTAAGTTCTAAATTTTTCCACTAATCCATTGACAAATATTACATGTGTAATACGGATATTACTTTCATTTAGTTCTGCTAAAATTGAGCTAACTTTTAAAACAATCGTTTTTACCTTCAAGAATAAATCTCTCTCCGGACTATGGTCCAATGTCCTATTAAGCTGCCGCTATTTTTTTGTTCTATCGCCGACTACAGCCATCTCATTCATCCATGTCGTGTGTGCGCCCGCACGTACAGTAGTCTATGCATGGCTAAATAATACACGCTTGGATTTCTGACCTTGTCGGGCATTGTTTCACTTTCGATTTAGAATAGGGCATTATTTCGAGGAAGAGGAAGCGAGAACGTAGAATGGCAACGCACATTTTTGTAGCAAAATCGTTTAACGTTTTTCCTATGCGGTTCTTTTAAAGTATGACGCCACCCACTGCACCGTGCAATTTTACCCGCGTTGGATACTTTACAGGCGCGTAGCAAAAAAAAAAAAAAAAAAAAAAACATAAGAAAACAGATTTTTTTTTTAAGTTTTATAAATTATTTTATAGTATCTTATTTTTTTAAACGTCGTTCCCGGTTTCGATTCCCGGCGCTGGCTCTCTGTTTATTCGATACTGGTGTAAATGTGCCACTCACATATTGCCATAGTTGATATTTACTACAGTCATCAGGAATAATAATAACAGCAATACTTGTAAAATGGGTATTGACATTTGTAAGGCACGTTTCATTAATCTGATAATTGCAGGTATTGCATTGATGGTTTTTGTTGTTTCATTGTGAAAAACGTTCGTTTATCCGTTGTCAGGTGTTTCCTTCGACTGAAAGTCACGGTCGTCTGGTGGATCCGCCATCGCGATCGACAATGTGGCGATACGGCTTCAAAGAGAGTCCACCCAATTATAACGACATGGAACTGTTCTGTGGGGGTTTCTCCGTAAGTGCCAACCACATGCTACACAGGTCCTGTTACGCAGAACACGTGTCAATCCACCACCTATTATTTCACAACACTACCTGGCTTACGTTTAAAAAAAGTAAAAAAGGAAGGGGTTCAGAAATTTTCATTTCTATTTTGCCCCTACATAACCCCTTATATTGCATTATAAAGTATGTCTCCCCACTCCTTTGGTTACGCCGGTAAAAAAGGGTTCTCGTAATTGCTTTTTTTTTTAAACAGGAAAATATTTTTTCCGACTAAGTTTTATCCTGCCGGATGCCCTCTTAAACGCTCTTGTTTTATGAATACAAATTATTTTATGGATTATAAAATATATGATAGCGGGTTGGGCCGTGACACAGGTCGCGCTTTTCCGGGTTTATGTTTCCTGCCATGCGCAATTTGTTTGAATTCAGTCTAGGAATTGCTGTCTGAAACCGAGTAAGGAAATACTTTAGGGTCATATCTCCTATTCCAATTCATTTTATTTTTATTTTTTTAAGCGTTGCCTTGTAACTTTTGAACAGCCCTCTATTGTGGGATCAACGGTTTCCTTTAATTAGACTAACGCCGTCCAACACGAGCGGCAGCCATTTTTGTTTTATTAATTTACGACCCGTATTATGACGGCCACTTTAATTCCCTGCCTGGAAATAAGTCACGCTTGTTTATTTCCGCGCAGATGCCTTGTCATTATATAATGTAATTGGCTTCGCGCAAAAAAATACGTTTGTGTGTCCCTATGAAATGACGCCTGAATGCAACGTGTTTTGTTGTGCAGAATTTCATATAATAGACTTTGGTGCAAGGGGGGGGGGACACGTAGATAATGCAAAGAAAGCAAATGTTGTTGTCATCCTTTAAGTGCAGCGAACTCGTTCTTGAACTTGATAAGGAATATCCAAGTTTAAGGTGAAATGGAAAACTATTTACTAACACTTTTTCACCATCTTATATATTGTTATTTGTTATCTTGAAGATTGGATAGTGATGTGGTAATTTGGAAAATTTGTTTAAACAATCAGTAAGTTGCCAAGTGGCGTCACGCTTTGGTGAGATTAGTCACTTCATTTTATTCGTTTTCAACTATCGCCACCTACCGGTAAAATGATTAATAAAACTTGGAAGCAACTTTTTTAGGCAATACTGTAGCTTAATTTAATAACGGTTAGCAAAGTTTACAAAGTTTGCTCTCTACTACGTGGCTCTTCGGGGGAAAAGGAATAAGCTCGATTCTTGAATTAACAATTTACGAATTTGTTCCTCCGATGAAAAAAAAAGTTTAACTCAGTATGCCGCGGTAAATTAAAGGAATACTACTAATAGTTTTCCCTGACAAACAACAGGTTGATAACAACGCAATACTATCGAATCCCCCACGACACTCGTCGTGTTCACCACACGCATATTACCAATTTCATTAAAAAAAATCATTGATTAATTAAAAGACTGTTCATGTTTTCTTGATTTCCCAATCGTTTAATCAAACAATTTCCTGGGACAGAGGCAGTGGGGTAGAAACGGCGGCAAATGTGGCATCTGCGGGGACCCCTACGACGGAGCCCGCCCGAACGAAGCCGGTGGCAAATACGCCACCGGAGTGGTGGTGCGCACCTACGCCCAGGGCTCACAGTTCACGGCCACCGTACAGTTGACTGCCAACCATAAGGGCTACTTCGAGTTCAAAATATGTCCGGCGCCATCCGATCCCGACGTCGAGGTCACTCAGGAGTGCCTGGATAGGTGAGTCTACTTCCTTTATTGACATGAAATACCCAAGATGAAGTTCCCCTCTTTGAAAAAATAAAATACCATGGCATATTTACGAATTGTTCAAACGCTTACTTAAATTCCAATGTAAATAAGCGGTGAGTCGAGTATTTCAAGTCCTTCAATTTTTCAAGTTTCTTTTTGTATTCCTCTCTGCGTTTAGCCATCATTCTTATTAACATACGGAGGGGCGACCATATCGAAATGCTCAAAAGCCTTATTATTATTTCAGTACAAAAAAAATTGTGCTTAGACTTCTTTAGTTTGTAGCTATTCACTAACTAAATTCCAACTCAAGAAATATTTCGCCTTAGATATTCCAATACCTTTGTACCATATGAATACATTTAAAATAGCAATATCAATTTCCAGTTTTTCCTGCTACCGCTGCGTACATTTACAGCTGTTATTTACTTATTCTCATTTAAATTTTCTATTGCATATGGATTTACAATATGAAACGCGTTTTAATTGTTTCAAACAATTTATTTCAATATCGTATTTTCTCCTCCTTCAGATACATTTTGTCCCTGGCGGACGGATCCGGAAGTCAGTATCACGTGACCCGTCCCGGAAGTGGCATGTTCAATGCCGCGCTTCTACTTCCGTCGCATCTGACCTGCGAGCGATGCGTCTTTCAGTGGACTTACGTGGCTGGTAATAAGTGGTCTTGAAGATAAATGGACATAACTTGACATAAATCTCTTTCTGTAACACAAATGTACCAAACATTAAACTACATGTATTTTGCGGTTATTTATCAAAATACGAGATAACAAAAACATAACATTTCTTAGGCAATAATTGGGGAACTTGCCCAGATGGAACTGCCAAGGTGGGATGTGGCCAACAGGAACAGTTTCGCGGCTGCGCTGACGTCACTATCTTAGACAATGGGTAAGCAATCGTTACTGCAAATAATCCCAATACTTACAGGGTCATATTCTAATCTGAAAATAGCACATCTCAGTGGCCTATACACATTTTTGTTTAATTAAACTAGCAACAGCGTCACTGAAAACTCACATGGCGTCCATGAGGAAGCTTCAGAGAATGATTTGCCAGTGACGTGGACATCGCCACCTAGCTTTACAACCGAATCACCGGCTACGACAACTTTCAGGAGGAGGCCGTTTCGGCCTCGTCTATCCACTCGCCGGCCGCTTCTGTCGGCGACCATGGCGTCGCCATCGATCGGAGGTTGGACGGATCAGCCTCCCAAGGTCACGGTTTGGCAACCGGAAGTCAACTCTGTGGATCATTCTCCTCCTCTCCAGTGCTTCGCTATCGGCCTGTGGGCGACGGTTCCCGGCATGACGCAATGGTGTATCGACAATTGCTTCCATAATCCGCCATACTGTCCCGAAAGCCATTGTCGTTGTACCGGATAAGATCCTGTTTGTCTTTGTCCCGGGTGATGCTGACATTTTTCAGTTTTGGCCGTTGAGTCGGAAAGAAATCGACGAGACGTTTCTGTGCGATTTCTTCGTCGATTTCGGTTCGTTGAACGATCCGTTCCTAATGAAATCTGCGTTTCGATTGTTGTTTTCTTTTCCATTGAAAATGCAAGTATACGAGTCCATCTAGACACTTTTTTTGCAAGAATATAAATGTTTGTTTGGCGAAGAGCTGTTGATCAGCTTTTGTGTTTAATTTTGAAATGTTAATCAAATTTTTAAAATTCAAAAGTATACTTGAATTTTAATTTTTTGGAGCGATGAGGGCCATATTGTGCTCGTTTTTAGCGAAATATTCTTTGCTGCATTCGTCTACATAAATATTTCAGCAAAATATAAAAAAATTGTTGGAATATTGACCAAAGATCAAACATATAGGTAGATTTATTAAATTCTATTTAACAGAATGCCTTCCTATGTCGTAAATAACACATCATTAACTATAATTTAAGAATATATCCGGCTATTTTTTTACATGATAATTTAAAAAATAAATTTGAATTGAATTTGCCATTAACTTTGCACACTTAACAGGAATTATTTTGGATGCTCGTTTCTTCATGTTGGTTTCCTGAGTTATTGTTTTTGATGAACAATTAGCGTTATGCTTCATTAACTTGTTTGTACAACGTTTAAAATAAATTATTTGTATTAAATTATTGATTGGTATATTTTTTTTAAAGTTTATAACAATCTAGGAATTGTCATGATTGTTAAAATTTATTGCGTTTGATTTTGTGGTTGATGTATAAAAATTTAATCGTTTTACGCTGTGTACTCTCTGCAACAGCTTACAAATAATTTATTTAAATGCTGCATCGACCATCTCACAACTTAACGCGTTTACGCCAATGGATCAACGTCATTGAAAACTGAATTGCTCACGTCTGACTTACTATTTCCATTCGTTGACAAATTATTCGTTCATGCTTTCATGTCAAGCCGAAGACTAGCAGCTCCTCTGGTCATTTCGTCGGTTCTAACAGTTCCCGTTAGCAACCGTTCGTATTTTGTGTGTTCTTGTACTTCACGAATATTTTTATTTCGATAATGCGTTAAGGGCTTTTCCCCTCCCCCAAATACATCGTATATTGCTTATTGCAGAGATATTCTCCTATAAGACACCTGGAGCCTTAGTCTGAAATGGATGATGATGATGGCTGAAATAATTTCACCATTGTCTACTTTTAAAAGTACAAGTGAAAAAAGCCATAACGGTATAAATAAAATGTCCAAAATCGGTATAAATAAAAAGTAGAAAAAAAGTTAAAAAAGGTTTTAAAAAAAATCAACACTAGAATTAAAATGTCAATGACTATTCGTTTATTAAATCGGGAAAACTCGTTAGCAATTCACAAAAGTATAGTCTTTGTTTATCAGCGATGACCTTTGTTTAATCCATGCATTTTAAAGAGTGTTTGGAGTATGTGAACATGGGGATTTTCAAATGCAATATTTCAATATTTGTAGTGCCTAGTTGTATTTGCAGAAACTAGCACTAATGCATCTTGCCAATAAGACATGTCAACACTTTATGTAATTTACAAATGGAAAATACAACGTGTCGACGATTCATGTGACAGTTCCAAATCTACAAATGAGGAGGTTAAATCCATTATGGCATTGGTCAACTTTTTCATTTTTTTATGTAGGTTCAAGGCCTGCATAAACCGGCTCAAACAGTTAAATGAGATATGAAGTTATCAAAATATGTGCCGCCGACAGAAGACAGCAGAAGTTTATCACACACTTATCTATTGAGACAGTTCCCCTTCAAATTATATGTTTTAAAATTCAGTTTGAAATCGTATTTTCCATCGAACCTTTCAATTGTTCACACGTGTACATTTTTATTCCGATGCTGTACAAATTATTTGAAACTTCTATATTTGTATTATAAGAAACGCACGAGATGAAAGAGAGCGACGCTAACATTGTGCTCCGCATTTTTCAACCCGCCATGACTCTGGCTCGCTGGTCAGGCTTGACCCCCTTCAAAAGCATCGACTCCCGCCTTGACTCGAGTATCACCTGCTGGCGCTACCTGCTGTTCTCATTTAGCACGGTCGCGCTCCTCATCTGCGACCTCACCATGCGCCTGCGCTCGGATTTCGACGAACCGGGCGCCACCATCCTGCAAAAATTCTCCAACGCCTGCGTCACGGCCCTGAAACGATGCAGCGGTATCGCGGTCTATGTACAGTTGATTCTGACCAGCGGAATCACCATCGGCGGTCGGCGCGTCATCAAATCGGGCGACTGCTCATTCCGACGCTTCTTTCGTCAGTGGCGGCAGTGTGACCTTCTAATGGACCAAATCAGTAGAAAAAGTCTGGGAAGGTCTTTCTGGGTCGGATTTATTTTCGTCAGCGTTTACTGCATATACCAGATGGTCGTCCTTTGGCAATTAGGAAAAATGGAATCATGGATAGCGGCTCTATCACATCCGGAGAATCCGGTGACCTTGGTCTGGATGAGCTTGCTGGTGATGGCTAGCCTGCTGTCCATTCACGGCGTCATGTTCTGTCTGTTCAGTTTCGGATTTTTTGGTTTGGCGTTGGTAATGGCCTTTCGAAATTGGGCGCTAAAGTTGCGCCATCTGTTGATCGACGCCAAGGTGACGGGTGGCGAGTCGCCTGATTGGTTTCACTTCGATAGGCGGTTGGCCCAGCTACGACGCGATCACGAGAATCTGTGCCGATTGTCACGTGAGACCAGTGACCTGATGTCGCCGGCTCTGTCCGTGGTTTTCGCCTTTAATGTGTGCATCCAATGCCAGACGGTGTACACGGTACTTTATAGGGGAGACTCAGTCGCCTACACGGCTGTGTCCGCCGCCATCTTGATTCTGAGATTCGTGCCTTATTCGGCCGTCTGTCTGATCGGCAACTCCATTAGCAAGGAGGTAATAATCAATGGCTCACTGTTCATTTCACAATATATATATATTTTCTTTGATCAAATAAAATGAATCAGACCAATTTATAGATATATTTGTAAGATCTAAATATTCAGTATATATAATGAATAAATTATTCTTTTGGTTTATTATTATTATTTTTTCTTTCGTTTATTCTTTTGGTTGAGTGTCAAGAAGAAACACATTCACATCCACCAATATACTCATTTGTTGATTTTTGTTTTCGTATTTGCAATATTTAAGCTCAGTTTGCACAATAAAACTTTTTTTTTGTGTGTGAAAAGTGCTATTGTTTTCATACCTTTTTTTTTCAGTCTGTTACTGGGAAAAAGTTTCTTTACGAAATCAATTGCAAACATATATCGGATGACGCCAAATATCAGGTGCAGGTTTGATACCAAGTAAATTGTTTAAACACTTGTTCAGTAATCTATGTAAGTGCGAGCCGCTGTTGGACTTTTATGTAACGTATTTGTTTAAATTAAAAAGATCCGTCTTTTGGAATCCAAACTCTGCAATTTTCCCGCGAAACTCCAAGTTTTTGGATGCTGGAGCATCAACATTGCTTTATTGACTGAGGTGAATTCACCAATATCTGTATTTCCTGTGAAATATAGTCACTCAAAATCGAAATGCTTATGAACCCGAATATATTTTTGTCACCTTTCAGGTTATCTGCACCACGTTCACCTACTCAATCGTCATGATAAAAATTGAAACTAGTAAAGGATAAATTTTTTATGTTTTCAACATGAAATTTTTTTGAATTTTAGGTTTCAGTTACACCGTGGGACCTTTTTTTGTGAGCTAGATCTTGTGTTGTGTGAGCTTTTCTAAAACGTCACTAACTGTATCATCTGTACTAGCTGTACCTTCATGACATTCTTGGGCAACATACATTGGTGTGGTGCGCTTGTCAAAAATGTAGACACTTTTTGCAATGTGATATGGTAGACTCTTAAATTTGTATGGCCATTTTTTTTTTGCTGAATAAAATTGAAGCTTCATGTCAGTATCATTTTTTTTTACTGAGAGACAATGTGTTTTTTTTTAACGGTGTGGTTTAACGTCGTTACATTTTTATATCTAGTTGTATATATACGTACAAGAGTTCCTCATGAACCTATCCATGATTCGAAACCCTGGCCATAACAACTAGCATATATCTTAACGGCTCAAAATCATATTATTTAAGGGGACTGAATTTAAAATTGGTTGAAACGAAATTATTGTTAGCAGTATTCGTTTTTGTCGACTCATTTTTAATTAAGATACGGGGAAATCTGGTGCGTTTTACTCCTATCCACCTACCAAGAAAATGTCCACGCATTGCATTTACGAGGCCTTCAGCAAATTCGCACGAATTCCTTCCTACCTGGGATTGATACCGCATCCACTGCTGCACATCCACGACGAAACGACTAACCCTGCGCGTACCTGCCTAAGCTACCTTCGAGGCTTGGTGTACGCCGCCATCATGCTCGGCCTGAGGTTACTGGAAGCCACGCTGTACTACGACGTGTGGATTCTGAAGACGGGCAAAATGGAGGCCTTTATTATTCTGGTCCGGGTCAGCTCCTCCTTCTTCGGCTCCTACATCGTTTTCAATTATTATTGGAACATGAATGCCCACTGCGAGTATTTTTGCAATTGTCGGATAGGGGTTTGCTTCTCACAAGCGGCTGAAACTCGTTTAACTAAATTTGTCAAACGAGGTGGCGTTGTGTATGCCCTGTTTGTGGCGTTCGCCACCATCCATCTGATTATATTTATTACCTGGTCGTTCACGAGATTCCGCTTCAATTTATTTATCCTTGCATACCTGATGAATACATGGGTTGCCATAATCCTGGAATCGCTGTGCATGTACTGTTTCCATATGACCTGTTTTGTCATTTATCTGGGTCTTCTCGTGGCCCTGGAGCAGATCAACTCCAGCCTCAAGCACCACCTGCTGGGCGAAAGGTTGGCCACCGTCGAGGACCTCATGGCCCTGCGAGTGAGTTGCGAAGGAGTGCGCCGCCATGTCAACCACCTGATCCGACTGTTCTCGCCCATTCTCCTCATCGTCCTGCTCGACCATTGCTGTCTCCTGTGCTTTTTTGTCTACTCCATCTACGTCGCATTTGTCGTCCACGATTTTCAGAATTTTGGCGCCATGGTAATGCTGACTGTTTATTTGGTATTGATATTGGTGGTCCAGTGCTATTTCGGTCAGCGTCTAATGTCAGAGGTGCGTGGGATTCCTTTCTTGGTACTCTGATATAATTAAAAATAATTGAAAACATGTACTTTATACATTCATTGTTCATTGATTAGACGAACACTTTTTTTTCAAAATTGATCCATTTACCGATGACTCATTGCCCATTGTGTACATCCCAGAACTTTATGATGTCCATGAATATAAAGGTCATGTGCACTTTACAATGTCCATGTAATAATGTGCATGTAACTCCATATTAAAAAACGTTTGATTACATATTAATAATGGAATTGAAAGGCAGTATGCCGTGGAATTATAAAGCATAATTTGGTTGAAATATTACAGTCTATTTTCTTTTAACAAATTATTGGCTTGTTGAAAACGTAACACTGTAGATAAATTCCTTCCAAATCATCATGCCCTAAAAAAGCAACACAAAAAAGTATCATTAAACAATTATAATTACTGCCACGGTAGATGGTATCTGTTTCACGGAACGCCACTTTAAATCGAACCCATTCTTCGCAACCAACTTGGCTACGACGGCTTATACAATTTGTTTTAATATGACCTTACAAGCTATTTGGAAGTAAATGTGCTGTGAATAATTCGATTTTCCAATATTTCGATTATAATTTGCGTATTAATGATATATTGAGGGTATTGTATCACCCTATAATTTAGGAGTATCGGGTATCGTGGAATTTTTTCCTTCGTGTGTTCAGAGAATAATGCATGTATAAACACCAGAATATCTCCTGCCTGATAATTACAGCTATTTGTTTCCATCAAATGTCAATTGAAAGGTAACTTCAACATAATCCTAGTCAAGTCAATACACAGATAGCCCCGGCATTCGTCAAAAGAGCGCGCGACGAAAATGTGTGATTCAAAATTGTGAATATATTCTGTGCTGCCCCACAAACAACTCAACATTTACTAGTAAACGTGACAGAATCCGACTCTCATAATTAAATCCTTGCCAAAGAAACCATAACCGCTGCAATGGTCAATCTCTTGCACAGCGCCATCAAGCCTTTTATGACGACATCGGCCATCTTTGGTCTCACGCCCTTCTTGGGCAAAACGAACGACTGGCGCCGGCGGCTATTTCACACGGCAGTGGCCGGCTTCATGGTAGTCATGCTGCTGCTGGAGAACATCCACGGCACCGTGCGGATGTTACGATTCGCCAGCTACGCCCACCGGCTTGATGCGCTGGTGGTGGTGTTCTTCCGGACCGTGGCCAGCGTCGAGGTCATCGTCATCTTTGTTCACTTCTACGTGGTGGCCGGCAAGCTGATCAGATTCTTCACTAACTGGAGCCACCTGGAGACGTCTCTCCCAGCCATGAAAACGGGATGGCTGGTCATAAGGACCCGCAGTATAGCGCTGTTGTGGTTGATCCACGCTGCCGTCTACACTTGGCTCATGTTCGTCTACTATACTAAAAACATTCCCAACCTGAGCTGGCATCTCATTGGCACGCGGATCGTGGCGCTGTTTCTGTTGGACTTTGGCTTTCTCTTCTTTACCTTCTTCTGTTATCTGCTTAACGAGGCATGTTTTAACGCGTTCATTCAAGTTACTCGACTGATGAAGGAGGAACTGGTTTTCCCAACCTGCAAATCAGTTTCCCAATCAGATTCAAAAATAACCTCGCGTGATGCGGACAACTACAAGAAAATTCGGGACGTTCGACTTCTGTACTCCAAAGTGTGTGACATGGCCAACGGGACCAATGACATATTGAACCCACTCCTGTTGTTTCTGATGGCCACCAATGGCTACGTCCTGTGCAGCTCAGCCTACAATCTGGCTTACGAACTTCGTCAAATACAGGGGAATCTTGGACAATTTGTCACGCAACTTTTTTTATTTGTGTCTCGAATTCTCTGTCTGGTTTTGCATTGCTCGAGTGCTGACAAGCTCATAACGGAGGTATGACATCTGCGTTTTCAGAGCTCCTATCGGTAAATGTGTGAATTGAGTGCTGGATGTTGAGAATTGAGTGAGCGCCACCTATGTAACAGTCCTCGACCAAATTTTTGTTTATAATGAAAAATACCAATCAATGGTTAATTAGTCAATTGAAAAATATTTTATTGTTTCCAGTCTACACATGGATTGAAATATATTTATCGTGCGGATCTTTCCTATTTCTCACCCGAATTTCGATTTCAGGTATGTTAGATGTCGTAAATAGAGACATGAGGGTGCAGTAATTCTGTAGTGCACTAGGCACTACGGCGATTTATAAAAAAAAAATAGTGGCCATTAAAAGTTGTTAAAATACGAATAACGGTTACAAAGTACAAGGTTGCAAGGTATCAATAATAATGTGTAATGTATTCGTTGTAGCTTCGAGTACTGGAGTCGATGATGAATAGCAAGCCAGTTGTATTATCTGCTTCAGGGTTTGCCGAAATAAACCACAGCTTGTTAGTTCAGGTAAAGTCCTACTTGGATTTATTAACGCGAACGCAATGCATGTATTTCACTGCTGAATTTTAAATATTTATTTTATTATTATTTTTTTTTTAATAATTCACCGTAGCGCTTAGTGCACTACAGGAATACTGCACCCTCGTGTCTCTATGAAGATATGTGAGGGGCAGGGAAGGGAAGGGAAGAGGGATGCAGCTGGAATAGCCAGACTGCAGGATCCACCCCTA
>JAUJYS010002000.1:0-15805 GCA_033995665.1 Melogona broelemanni
CTGCGCCGGGAATCGAACCCGGGACCATCCGCTTAGTAGTCTATGACCATAGCCACTGAGCCACGGAGGCCGCACAAATGTTGTTATTGTCTCAGTCCGTGTTTGTTTTATAGGAATATGGAGTTAATTATGCCCATATTTCTAGGGTTTGGTTTCACTGCTCCTTCCACATCACACCAAACTGCGTGAGGAAATCATGAACGTCCTGGACATCGCCCTGATCGGGCAGATGGCCGAAAACGACGCTCTCGATTTCTACTACTACGCCAACTACGTGCTGTCGGTCATGTCAAAACTGTGCGCTCCGGTGCGAGATGACCAGATCCGGGATCTCATGAAGCCCGGCGAAATTGTACCCCTTTTCAAGTGAGTTAGTTACATGCGAAGTCACGAATCTCATGCAATGAAATCCACCCAAAACTTTTGATTTCCATACATTTACTCTCTCAATTCACAATACTGGTTTACATTTACAGCGTATTCCAATAAAAATGGTTTCGATTCATATTAGTAATATTTTCTAAAATATTTGATCAATTCGTTTGAAATTTTGCAGATGGCGACCTAGTATCCTACTGTTTTGAATTTCAAAAGACAATTGGTCTGTTGGATCAAAGAGATAGTTAAGAAAAATTGAAATAACCAAGCATTTCGTTTATTACTAATCTATTAAAAATAATTTTTTTTGAAAACATTACTAAATATGAATCGAAACCATTTTTATTGGAACACAACCCTACTTGTGAAAGCAATGTCATTGTAGAAGATACATCCCACAATGAACTGGAGAAAGTTACTACTTGTGAAACAGCACATTTCCCCCTTTTTGGTTAATTTGTTAATTCTTGCCGATCGTGACAAATCCTCCAGCACGATAGTTCTTTTGAGAAGTAATTGAAAGTACATTCAAATCAATATTTTTTGCTGGCTCGTAAATAAGCTCAGTTTTTAACAGCTGTTATTGGAAATAAAATTTCGAACATTCTTATAATTTGCACTCGTCTGAAACAACGATGTACTTTTCCCAGCCCCTAGCATAATGATTGACTTGACAATAATTTGTAGCAAACATATAGGTGATTAAGATAGGTTTCTGTAATTGATTGCTTTATCATATTTTAGAGGTATTTTCGATTTGCTGGACATCATGAAACTGGACATGGCCAATTTTCACATCCAGCTCATCAGGCCGCAACTCCAGCAGCATTCCATTGCCTACGAAAAGAAAAAGTTTGCCGAATATCTTGAAATCGAAGATGGTAAGTTCTTGTGATGATGTTTCTTCATTGGGTATTTCAAACGTTTTCAAGGTGAAATATTTCCAGCAAATCAGGTGTCAATAGGAAACGATCCTTTTTTAGGTACTAATTATTTTGTTTTGTTTTCGTATATTTAATTTTTCATGATAATTTGTGCAACTGTAATCTATTTTGCGGTTTTGTCGCGCAGACGGTTTGGATTATACGCGAAATTGGATCAAGAGAAATTCCGATAAAATAACCAACAGTATGGATCCCAACGACCTGGAGAAATGCTCCCCTAAGTCGCTCTCGGCCAAGATATTGACCACCTCGTATATGGAATTGCTGCAATGGGGCGACAGCTCTCCTTTCCCGGAGGTATTTATAATTTTTCATTCCAGACGCTTCAGACGCCAATTCATACTTTATATTCGTTTTTATTAAATTATTTTGTAATAAATGTGACGGGTCAAATTAAAATTATTGTTTCATAGACGTTGCTGATGGACCAGTCCAGATTCATCGACCTGAGCTATCGAGTGGATTTCATCACCATCATTGCCGCCGTGTCGCTGGTCACCTACAGCACTGTTGGTGCCGCCATCACTGGCATTGCCGAATTCAAGGAGCAGCTGAAGGATCATCTGAACGTTTTGCTAGAAGGTTGCGAAAAGACAGAGTGAGTACCAGTCCAAACCTATGTCAAAAATGCTCAAGTTTGCTTGATCTATCTGTTACGCTAATTCGACATTATTATTGCTCTTGATATCGGTACCACTCAATAATCTGAGTAATATCTGAGGTATCACCTTAATGGTTGTATTGCGTTATCACCTTCAGGAATTTACAAGAGATGCTGACCAATGTTTCCGCCCAAATTGAGAAGAATGTGAACGTCTGTTTGGAGAAGCATGGCCATCCCGGCCTTGGACCGGAAAGGGGGCGGCTGTTAAAAGGACAGATTGAGGAGACCGCCGACAAGAACCACCGAGTCCGCTGCTTAGTTAGTAAGTGTCACTGCTGATTTCTCTCACCATTTCGTTTATTTTTGACGCCATTCGTCTGCATTATACAACGCCTAAAAAAATCATTAAAAAATTAGTTTTATCACCGAATTTCCTAATAACCGGACTATTTTTTGCCGACTTATTCAAAATACTTAAAAGGGGTCAATAATTCCTGGACCACCCTGTATACGTTTCCCTAATGTCTGCAAAGGCCATATATGAACCTTGTACTTCCAAACAGTCCTATCATGTCATTTGCCTTCTCTCCCCTCCCCCAGAAACTCGGATCTTGGAATTCGTCGAGATGTGTCTGTCCTCCTTGACGGCGAGCCCCATGAAGATTCCGCCCGGCCTATCCAGCCTTCAAGCCGAACTATCACACCTCACCGGCCAATTTCTGCGCCTATCCTCGCACAATCGCGCCGTGTTCGGCGACTACTACGCTGAGATCCTCGAGCCCATCCTCAAGGAGGCCGTCGCCAACGCCAAAGCGGCCGTCCTGAAGGAGGCTATCGCCAAGACGGCCATCGTGGCCGAGGCGGAAACCAGTTTGCCGTCGCCGCCACCTGCCTCGCCGTCCGTCGCCATGGACACCAGCGAAGCTGAAGTCCGGGATCCGAGCCAGAGCTAAGCGGCGGCGGCCATGCGCTTTCCTAAAAATTAATATTCGCCAGGTATCGAGATTTGCTGGCGAAGGCAAGATGGTGTTCCACACCGATAGGAGGTCGTGTTGGTAGAATGCGAGAAATTGACCGTGGTTCGGCAACAGGCGATCCAATGCTGTTGGGTAGCAAAGTTCATCCGTGAATTTATTGTACGTTGCCCGGCACGTTCATACATGCGTATGAATCTTGATTTTAGGTTACGGGATCTCGCGTCCTGCTATTTAGAGGTGGCACCGTGGATTTAATCCGGTATCTCGTGATGAAAATCATGACGCGAGATATTGTAAACTGCAATCGAGATTCCTGGGTATGAGCGTTAGACGGTTGCTTTTGGTAAGTGTGACCGCCTCTTTGAACATCTCATTCGTTTGGAGACCGAAATTTCCTGAATGTCATTGGGCTATGGTGCAGATGTGTCAAGTTTGGATAGGTGGCGCTGGAGTTGATTGCGGCGACCGTTTATAAATTCTGTATTTAATTTTTTTAATGAGGTGGAATACCCCTTATAATTACCAGGTCCAATTTTTATTTCTTTTGCCAACTTTTTCAACACATTAAATATTTTAGTGCCTATTTACTCATGCGCCACCTATGAACAGGGCACAACCGGGAATGCCTTGCGCTGATGGCTGCAGTGCGACCTTGTGACACTTGCCAAAAGACGGTTTGTCTGGTGCCTGACTTCACACGATCGGGTATGATTGAACTTAGCTGTACTTTTTACACTGCTGTTGCTGGTGTACAAATTGAGATCTTTGTACGAGAGCTGATAGAACAGTTGCAGACTGTCTCACTGGCATATGGGATGTTGCCATCTTTCGAATTTTTGAGATGCGCACATTTTCCAGTGTCTTCGTTGCACATACGTGAATCCAATCAAGCCCATCAAAATTCGAGGACTAATTTTTAATTTGATTAAAATCTAAAATGCTGTAATTGAAATTCTAATTGCATTAATGCATTAAAAAATGTACAAAATATGTAGTGACGGAGGTTTTAATTTTTTTAAATAAATTTGACGAAACTGAACGAATGATCTCCGTATTCCTAGTAATAGTCACAAACAATTGCTCATGATGCAATTTAAAAAAAAATACTTTTCTCTTTTTAATGGTCGTGTGATTCGCCAGATAGTCGATTTATAGGGCGTTGTGTATTTTAATACAGATTTCTTAAGGTAAAAGGTTTTTAAACAGCCAAATAATGTTGTATGAAGTGAAATATCACCCTTTATTCGAATTCCTAATTTGGTAGGCGACAACAGTGATATCAAGCTTGTTGCTGATAATTTTTTTTTTTGCTTTTAACTTCTGCAGGACTTTAAAAAATAGTAATAACCAATTGTGATAATCTTGAAATTGGATATTTTATGCAAAATTACATAACAATATTTTTTCTTAGTTTGTTTAATTTTCACACTTGGATCCCTATGGCATTGAATGTTTATGTGGGTGTGTAACAATATGACCTATGCCTAATCTTTTTGTTGGATCCAAATGGCTGTTACGTTTTTGGGCAACATCATTTGAAAACTAATTTTCATGGTTTATCTTATTGTTAAGTGAAGTGATATATTTTCAAAAGTTTTTAAAACTCTTCCATTGATTTGTCACCCAATACCACGATGTGTATATATTTTTTTTTATTATTTCAAAATATCTTTGAACGCTATTTGTTTTTCTTTATAGCTCCTTGTGAATTTCTTTTTAAATCGACCATGGTTCAAGAACAAAATGTTCATTCCAATTACAGAAAGGTGTGCCCTATGAACGGGGGGCATTGTCTAATGACAATTACAATCTATACTTCTGAAACGTGATGTTGTAAACATAATAATTATTCTTGATATAATCTTACATGTAAAGCAATTAAAATATATCGATAGTTAGTGCATCTAAAGATTGATCTTATCTCATGTAATATCTCATGTAATTAGTTTGTGATCCTAGAGTTATCCTATTCTTCGCTACTGTAAATATAAACATTATTTTTAGTAAATAGACAGCAAATATATGCGCCTGCCATTTTGAAAGGTATATGTGTGAGCAATTTCAATTCGTCGTGAATAACAAATATTATATTTTATTGGTTTAAGCTATGGTATGGTCCAAACCTATGGTATATCCTCACATTTATATTTTACAAACATTAAATGTCATAATCTGTTGTCAATTGAAAATGACTGGGATCACTAATTACTAGGCGTACGTGATGGAGGCTTTTTTAAAAATACAAAGGTCAATTATATTTTTGGTGTCCGCTATTTTATTTATTTTTTTGTTCTGATCTTATATTTTATTATTTCCCGATTTATTCGTTTGGGGTATTTAAATTCACGTATATTGTATCGTTCCTTTATCTTTGTTTTTGTTGCAAACTTTTTTTTTCCAACCGTGCGTTATTATCTAGCTGTTACCATGAAATAAATTTGGTTATATCAATTGACCGCTTCGCCACATTTTTAAAAAATCGTCGGTTAATTTATTCCGTTTTCCATCACCACTAGCTTTTGAAATACCAAATTATTTTTAAAGTCAGCTCTGTGAAAGACAGTTATCGGAATATTCTTTTACATTCTTAGATATTGGATTATATTTTGCTTGCGCCTTTTTACGTGACCAAATTGTTTTTATCGGCACGTGGGAACGTGCACGGTTCACCAAATATATTGCCAAATCAACACAAGGGGTATAAAATATTCTGAAGTGTTTGAAAACTCTGTTCGAAACAGTTGAATCGGCTGGAATTCTGCTAAAAATAAACTGAAAAAGACGACCACCGCGTAACTGCTAGATAAACTTCGTAATTCTCCATCCAATGTAATATGCCAAGTGGGAAAAACAAAACTGGTTTTCCACGCACATGCGATCAAGCAGTGAACGTTGCGCGAGTTGTTTCTCGGGAAAAACGCCTTCGTGTCTGATCTATCTCCTAGTAGGGACGAATAAGGTAAAGTGGTCTTGCGTTGTCCCATTGGGGTGCTTGAACTGTGTTGAACTTTTACTTATAAAATAGTTAAATTTTGAAATTACAGCAAACAAAAAAAAATATGCAAGTAGCAAAAAAGCTTCTTAATGAGGTAGAACAGTGATACAACTGAACAGTGGCAATGTTTTCGAATTGCTATAGCAATCAACATGCTCTTAAGAAGTTAAACTTCAATGTTTTTATCTCCAAGGGAATTATTTCTAAGCAACTCGCTGGAAGTATAGTAAGACGATTGATAATCATTCCTATTGGGATATTTTGCGGTTTGAAAAGTCTGAGCAACGACTTTCAGGTGTCAAAACTACGAGCCAAAAAATATGACGCTACAGAACATGAAATTTGTCTTGTATTTTTTGTACTTGCAATTTTGTTGAAATCGGAATGAAGAAGTTTTATTCAAGGGTAAAGTGATATGAGATCAACAACCTAATCGTCGCTTACAGAAAACATGACACTCGCAATTTATTGATACAATAGGGATTGGATTATCGTTTTACAATAGGGATTGAGTGATCTGGTGTTTTTTATAAATCAATTCATTTAATGTTACGATATTGTTTTTATTAAATGAAATAAATTAAAATTTACGATATCGATTTCTTGAATATATATGATACATTGTTGACATTTATTCACATGAGCCTGGATCCAGGATCACATTGACACAAAATTGTCGAGTTTGTCTATGACATTTAACTAGAACAACTTAAACTTTTCAACCAAGAACACTTTTAATTCTAGATTTGCCTATTTTGGCGACATTCTCCAAAATGCAGAAAACTCGATTGAACAGATAAATTAATTTGGTCAAGAAATATCGTTGAAGAAAAGTCAGGGAAATTCTGAACAAAATTGAAATTTTTATTTATGTGAATTTGTTGTTAAATTAAGACATCTATAAAATATTCGCCTCTTGTTTTCCTTTTAAGTGCTCTATTTATAAATTTATTTTATTAAATAAAGCAAAAAATTGTTAATAAAAGATTTCGTATTATGATAATTTTTGCCAGGAAACGTGAGTGGCGATTACAAGTGGTTCTCAAGAAAATCATGGATAGTTATTATTTTGGTCTGGGACATTCAGGGAAAATTTTGAATATGTCGGGGAAAGTTTGAAAAACTGAATTTCGGTTTTCATGTTGAACAGAGAACAGAATCTTACATTGTAATTATAGCGTATTTTGTATGGATCGGCTTAGCCCGTGTGAAAACGTCGTTTCAAGAGACGTGTGGCAAAACATGCGTAATCTGCTGCAATCTCGACAGTCGACTTCTTAAAATGTGCCAAAGCCTACGCCCGGTTTTGTAGACGCGGGGTGGGCACCCACTGAGAGGCGGGTGGTTGGTGAGACAATACAGTGGAAACGCACCAGTTATTAATTCCAATGATAAAATAGCTAACGAAATGTCAGCTTGTTTCCACGTGTTAGGTCCAACCTGGCTATGCATAATCACAGATATTGACTTCAATTACGCATGTCTAAAATTTAAATATGGACTTTTGGTTCCAATTTTCAAAGTACTTCCGAAGTTGTTCGAATGAGGGGTGGTCTCTGGCGAGTGGGAATTTCGACAACACACATGTTTTTATAATTTTTACCTATCTCCTCAACGACCACACGAAGTACTAGTATGAATGTAACTGAAACATCTGCTTCGAGGTTTCAGAGGACATTGAAGATAGCTGGATTTTAACGGAAATCTAGTAAAGCTAATTTCACAATTTAAAAATTTACCTCCAGTCATGAAAACACTTTTAAATCATTAAAAAAAATTGAGTTTTGACTTTCATTGCATTCGTATTTCTGTCGTATCCATCATTTCTTTTGTTTAAAAATGAAAATCCATTAAAAATCCATCATTTCTTTTGTTTAAAAATGAAATCAAATGATTTAATCAAAAATGAAATATTTTGTTAAACTTACGAGTAAAAACCTATTTTTGAATTAAAACATTTTAAAGTGCTCGTCGTGGCGATATGAATTTATGATATAGGGTTGCGCTGTGCTTAATTCACATGTTACATGTGGTGCCTCATTTTACTGCTAGAGGTACTTCATCAAAAAGCAACAAAGTAGCCAATGGTATCACGCAGAGGGCAGTCACAAGTTAATGATTGTCTGACCGATTGGTTCACATAAAGATAAAGTATTTTATTTTAAAGCGAGGCAGATACTTTAAAATTTATCTTAGGTATAACTTTGTGGTCGTTTTACATTACTCCCGCTCCACTTTGCTTTAAATTGGACAATTTTTTCTCGTTCGAGATTTATTAGCATACAGTTACGTTTCATTTCCACCTAATGCAAATCGTCAATGCCGAAACCTGATTTTCCAGACGCCCCACAATTGAATGTTCTAGAAGGCCATCAATTATATGAGGTAGACCGGCCTGCCGGCCTGTATCATGTGTGGGTGAAAGCGGGTTTCGCTTATTTCGCGTGACTTGCGCTATATACCGTACATCATTACATGTAGCCCATTGACGATAATTACATAGAAAGCAAACGAAGCATCAAAAACCAATATTAACCATTGATATGACTTTCACGAGATATATTATAGGGGGGTTGCGCGTGGCGCAGACTGCAGAGTCGAGTCTGATTTGGACGTTTGTTCGTGTCTGCAGTGCCAACCCTCAGTCGAGGTACTCCTCTTCCAAAGGTGTCTCCCATTTTGCGCCCGCATGGCCCGCACAATGGCGGCCATTTTGTGAGATATTACACGGGCGTCGCCTAGCAACAGAAACGCCTAAACACGACCATGTGCTTCACGAACACGTGAAAGCGACGGATGTGCGCTATATTTGGGAAACGTAATTGACTGCGATAGATTTTTTAGCAAAAATAGAAATAGCGCCCTCTATTGTTTCTGCGCTGAATATGATGCAGACGCGCCGTAGACACATTCAGTGTAGGCCCATAAATCAGATGGGGGAAAGCCGACTGCGATAGGTGAATGCATTACAAGTTACCAAACAAAGATATAGAAAACATAATAGCCCCTTATAGCAACAGCGACTAAATTAGCAAGATTTCCTTCCATCAACAATTTTTTGAAGCAGTGATTTGATTTGAAAATTGTAGAACTAAAAATTGTAGAACTTTTCCCAGCTAGGTAAGAAACTTTACACATCGTCGTCTGGCAGTTACAATACTGCTTAGCTAGGTAAGAAAAATACACTTTAAACCACACTTTTTAGAGTCATGAAATAAACCCGACCAAATATAAAACTCAATTATTTTTGCAACAACCTTGTAGAAAAATAAACGTCATCAAGTAAATAATTATTTTTATTTAAAAAAGATTTTACACTTAACTTTACATGAACTGTACCCATGTACGCTCACTTACATTTGTTCAGCAATATACATTATGTTAATTTACGGATATAAACGCTCGTTCCGTGCTTGGCGATTTATACGATATTCGACATGTTTCGGTGAGAATTTCCAGCTGGATGGCGCTACTAATCGTGATAGTACATTACAATCCTTCGTCGAATTAGTCGTTACATTTGATTAAAAAATGCATTTATGCGTTTGACATCGAATTTGTTGGCCAATGTGCCAAAGGGCGCTTCACTATCGTCAATTGACACGGGTTTTTTTTAGATCACACGGCGATTGCCGCAGACTCTTGTTTTGACTTTTGAGGTTAACTTTGTCGTGGTGCGGTTGGGCGTAGCCACCTATTTGCTGATATAACGCGCTCGAGTCGAGATCGTCCCCACCGTATCATCAAGGACTTTCTGCGATGCCAAAAAGAAAAAAAAAGCTATAGAGCGTAGGCGGACATCCCGATGACAACACATACCCGTTTACACTCATTATACTCTGGGTCACCTTACAGCTGTATAAATAAATATATTTGAGTGTTCCTGCAGCGTGATCCGGATTGCGTTAGGTGTTACTGAATTCCGCTCGTTTTGGCTTGATTTGAAAGCGGCATCTACCGGTGACTCCGAAAACCAAAGTGACGTGAAGTGTGACTGGGTCTGAGTAGTATTTGGGGAAAGCTTGAGGGTGACCTAGAGTATGGCTTGTAAAATATTTTTGAGAGGGCGGCCAATTTCCTCATGAGTTCCGATAACACCAACCAAAGCACTTGCAAAAAATGATTTTATTATTACGGAAATACGTATTCGTTCGATATTTGCAACGATTGAGGAAAATTCAATTATGTTGGGTGTTACAATTTTAAGATATTGAATACAACGATGACTGATCTATTTTACAGGTATCTGTAGGAAAATACGAACGATTACGTACAAAATTTTGGATAACGATTTAAATCCGTGTCACTATTTCAGTCAAAAATGCATTTTGCTTTGTCGACATAAAATGAAATTATATTTCCCTCGTGAATTGCTATTTTTTTTAATAAAATTTGTCTTCGATTCTACAGTTTAAAAAAAAATTAAGCTGAGTTATTTTTTAAAATATAAAATTGTTATTAATAGTCGAGTTAATTTAATAAAATTGATAAATTTACTACAAAAATATACAATTGAAAAGTATCGTCAATTACCAGTTCAAAATTTGCAAGAACAAAATAGCGTTTCGTATATCATTGCTAGTACATGATATTTTCGTCATTGATATATAGTATTCTCTGCAGTCTTATCTAGACTATAAAATATTAAAGTGTATCGTAATTTTTCCTCGGAAAAACTCATTCACGCGATCAACGGGTCTCTGTTGCAGCTAGCTCCCCAGTCAAGACGCGTGGGCGCGATACAAGCGCGGCGCTCCATGCAGGGGTAGCGTCTGTCTCGCTGGCGAAAAACGTGTCCGCTTAATAGACCGGCACACGCTCGGCACACATCACATCTACGACGTACCTGTGCACTGATAGCATCATCGGGAGTTGCGCTCTCGACCAAGTGGATCGAATTCGATTGGCGCTTGTCCCACACACACACACTGCAACTGCACGCATACACGTTTTTGGAACCACCCGGCGACTCGAGCGCCACAACCGTCAAGAACTTTTAAAACTGTGATTTAATCCCGTCCGGATCTGAACTCAGCAACAACTTTTTGCTATTCTCGTCCATTTTGAAGTTACCGCAATACTAAGGTAAGTGATTTTTTCCCCTTGATGTCATGTTCGTAACTATTATTGTTTTCCCCAATAACTTGAAATGCAAGTAATCGAAGTATTTATGCCACTGTCAATGGAAGTACTAAAAGGTTCACCGGAAAATTGGCCAAAATGTCACTTTCAAAATCCAATGCTAACACAAATCACATTAAAATAGGTCATGGCATCTCATGAATTCAGTGACAATCGAGTTATTGCAAAATTGAAAGCGATGCGAATCGGTTAACCTGAAATCGGTTAATGTTTAACTGGACCAAATGTTTGGCGTAACTTCGAAGGTCTTTAGAAAGTTTTGCATTCAAACTCTAGAAGTTAATGCTCAAGTATGACACCAGCTGGTCTGAATGACCTTCTGCTAAAGGTGATAGGCAGCATAGGCTGATCCCTAAATACCGAACAAAAATATTATTCCGCAAAAGCTCAGGTTAGAAAAAGATTTCCACTTTCTGACGCAAAAAAAAGTTATATAGTGTGTGCCGCCTCAAACTTATGAAATACCTGAATGGACGACTTAAAGTTTGACCAAGGAAAAAAAAATGGCTTATGGGATGAGCCCTATTTGTTCCAAAGGTCGAGTTGTTGGATTAGAAAGTCTAAAATTTATACTCGTTGCTATGCAAATTTGATTAGATCGCACAGTGACAATATAGAATTTCGTTTATCTTACAACATTTTTTAGAACTCACTTTTGATTTGTCGACAATGATAAGTGTCGGTAATGAACAATAATCGTCACATTCTACTGAGTGGGTGGCACTGGTCCCGGGTTCGATGTGGATAGTGGCGTCACCCCTGAACTTCCATTAGGGAGTCCAGAGCTTAGGGGTGGATCCTGCAGCCTGGATATTTCAGCTGCCAATCCCCTTCCCTTCCATTCCCTGCCTCTCACATATCACCATAGAGACACGAAGGTGCAGTAATCCTGTAGTGCATTGGTCACTACGGTGATTTAAAAAAAAATGTTTTTGTACGCACACTTGTACAGTGTACACTTATCTGTCGAGGGTGGCTCCAGTAGAGATATGTTTACATTACATATGACATGTTCATTCAACTCGATATCGATTAATCAGTAATGATTTGAAATCAAGCAAATCTTGTTTTCTCTCTCCTTCCATTAAAAAAACTGTTGCTGAGGAGCTTACCACCATTCCCCCCCCCGGGGGGGGGCGATCTTATAATATTACCCATCATAAGCTTTATACCTATGTAAGGAACTTTTTATAGTGTTTTTAGGAGTTTAGGTGTTTTTAGGAGTTATTTTATATTGTAAGGAACTTTAACGTGAACCAGACAAGGTACTGGCACCGGTATGACGGCTTCACTTTCGTTTCAAATGGGGGGGGGGGAAGGCGTGCTGGTAGGATTTTTTCTCGTATGGACTATTATGGAGGTTTCAGCCAGGAATGGAACCCGCGATCACTGTTTTATTTTTCTGGTCTGTTGAGACCGAAACATACTCCCAAATTTCAAGACCAGGCCTATTTCTCGTCCTGTTGTTGTCGTAGAATTATGTGTCTTTGACGACAGGCGGCGCCACTCTACAATCAGTATTTTTGAATTCCTGTGCGTAGATCATACGCGTTTTTAATTCGATACAATTTTTGTAACATTGCTCCCGGATACGTTAAATATGATATTTTTCTATGTCTGGTATCGCGGAGATTGCTACAGTATGGGCTGGGTGCTAGATTCGTATGTGAAACGACTGGACCAGGAAATCAAACTAATTTCAACAGTGGTTGCCCACAATTTCACATATATATGAAGATTAATTGCCTCATTAAAATATAAATTGCGAGTAGCTATCGCTCAGAGGGTTGTGAAGAATATAACCAACTGGGTATTTTCGCGGGTAAGGGAATATGAAGCAAAAGTAATTTTTGTACTAGAAGTACAGATTCATTGGTTTCCTAATTATAATGTAATTTGTATGAAAATGAAAAATTCATACCTTCATTTAAACAGCCGTAATTTAAAATTCGCTGGCTAAAAATAAAAGGGTAAATAATTCCAAATTGGTGCAAGGTGTCACCAGATACTCACCAGGTACTATCTTAAGTTTGTTATCTTAAAAAGTGACACCAAATAATAAGATTAAATCATCTGATATTTATTCTCGGTGTCTGGCTATAAAGATTGCGATACGAACAAGTAAAATACGAATAGCCAGCCTCTAGTATTGCGCTGCCACTTCGCTATTCCACGAAAAAAACTTTTCGAAATCAAGTTTAATAAATTATTAATAATCGTTGAAGCTGAAAGAAAGGGGGACGCTTTCAGCCTCCTGTGATCCGCGGCTAGACCAAATACATTTATGGAATGTTTTCAACTTAAAAAAACATTTATCCAAGTTTAAATTTTTCCATTACCTTACATAGGAAACGGTATTCCTCTTCCCCATCCTATTAACCCAAACAGATTAACCCCATATTCTGGATAACTTCATGAACATTTTTTGTTGAATGGTTTGAATAATAAAATAAACAAAAAATATTAAAATAATAAAAATATAAATACTTTTTCACTGTGACGTTTTTACAAATATAGTACATTAATCATAGAAACTTGCGAAGTGGCAAAAGGTACTATATAAAGGCATTATATCACTGCAAGTTTTAATCGAATATTATGATTTGTTACAGGTATCTGACAATTCATTTGCCTATTTCATTCCATTTTCATTCCAATCTAATCCATTTGTAATACCAAAGACCCGTGTTAGAATCTACCATTTTGACTCAACGAGAACATATTTTCGTTTGTCTTTAAAGCACTTTACCAGCACCATACGTGAATTTTATTTTGTTGATTTTTGGTCTTAGGCAGACGACAGACAGTCTCTGGCGCAATTGGACCAGCTTTGCTATAGTCGTTGCTCGACCCACATAAACGCCACATATTTTCGGCGAGCCTCATGTTGTTTTACGTGCAAGTCATATTATTATTAAACTCGAGAGTGAGAGAGTGGCTCACAGTTTTCTCGTATGCGATTACGACAGTGCATGGGCGATAGAAGTGGGCGGGAGAAAATTTAGACGTCATCATAAAATAGCACATACGGTGGCGGACCTTCTCGAGCGTTCGTTACATAGGGAGTGGTACGGGTGTGGGTTCTGTGGCGGGGCGGGGGCTCGGAGTTTTTCATTTTTTTTTTTTTTAATAAATGTAACGTTTGTTTATATATTTTTTTTCTTCACATGGTCAAATCCAAAGATAAAATTATTTTTATCACCCGATCAATGTGTAATGAAAAAAAAAACCGGCAAAGAACGAATACCTACGAATGTATTGTTCCCACTTATTAACAAGCAAAAACTTAACTTATTTAAAAGCCTGATGGTTCGTCAATTTAAGTCATCAGTTACAGTATAAAAGTTCTTGGTTTAAAGACCATTACATATCGAGCTTTCGACAGTTACGTCATTGTCGTGGAAAAGCCAGTCTGTTCGACATTCCAAAACGCTCGAAAACTATTAAAATTAAAATTTCGTAGCATGACATCGCTTGTACTTAAGAGATATATTGTTTTAGAAGCCGTAGTTGTACGTTGAAAATCCAGAAACGCTAAAATACAATTTAAATCAACTCTAAATGGCCTTAAGTTTCAAGGAAAACGTAAAAAAAGCACTCCTCTTTGTCAGGACCCTTAAATTAAACAAGGAAACGCTGCTGAGACACGCGTTATCCGGCGTGAAGGAGTTGTCACATCGATTGTGTGTGTGTGACTTGTCGTATTTGACTGTATGCAAAGTCGCAACTAAATATAGACCCACGTCATTGCGTTTAATCGTTTTGCGGGACGCTTTGCATGTGAGAGTGCAAAGTCTGTCAGGCTGAATGCGAAATATAAGGTAAATTAAGCTTCCTTGTACTCCCCCGCCACTTGCAAGCGCTGAATTCTTTTTTGCCCACTTCTTATTAATATGTCATTTCACTACTGAATATTAAATGAAAATCAAAACCAATCCAAACCAGTTACAGTTTTAATCGTTGACATTTTCTTTTATTAAACTATATTAATAAATAATTTAAAATATTATAACTAAAAAATAAATTAATTAAAAAAAATATCAGTTATTAAGATAGAAATGTATTTTTAAAAAACTATTTTATTACACGAATATTATTACGTAATAATGGCCACCAGATGGGTATAACTAATAGAAATGGCTGATTTTATCTGTTTTAACCAATGTGCCAAGGTGGCAATGTATCAAACAAATGAAATGAGATTAACATTTTTTTTTGTCAACTTGTATAAGCATAAAAATAGATGCGAGTTGTCAGCTTCAATAGAAACTCCTGTTGCCATCCATCCACCCTTTCTGTCCGGTGTATTTTCCCCTCCTTCTCGATAAGCTGTAAATACGTAATCATGCAGTCAGTCACTTTGCGATGACCATAAAAGGAATATGAAGGTGCACTTTTTCAAGCGCGTGTGCTGTGTTGCTTTCTTTTTTTTTCTCTCCATTTTCTTCTCGCTTGTGTACGGCTTCGCGCTAGTCAAAGTTGACTGACATCATTTGTCGTACAAGACGACAAAAAAAAAAAAAAAAGAAAGAAATGGTGGTCGAGCTAAAATGAAACCGTTGTTACGAGTTTCTGAAAACCTGAAAAAATGTTAACGACAAATCAATACCAAAGCTCCGCGCATTAGTATTTCATGAAATGGGCGTATTTTTATGGCAACATTCTTTGGATGTAGCTATTTGTGTGGCGATCTCCACTTAGATTCGATCAGTTTAGCTATCTGTACTATCCTTATATCTTTTTTTTTTTTTTTTTTTTTTTTTTT